>PVHP010000418.1:0-147012 GCA_004024765.1 Zapus hudsonius | reverse complement strand
CACTCATGAGGTGAATGAATACTGCTTAGTTAAGTTGTTGCTACTCTTAACATGCTGCTGGGTTTGATAGAAGTTTACTGATTTTTATCTATGTATAAGAGATATTGGCATACAGCTGTTTCCCCCCTCATAATTATTTGACTTTTGGTATCAGGGTAATGCTAGACTCACAATGGCTTAAAAATATTCTTTTCTTTTTTTGAGGGGGAGTTTCTCTATATATTTCAGTTTACACTACTCTATTTCAAAGCCCATTAATCTTTTTTCTGTCATAGCTAAAGTTGCCTTAAACTCATCAGGTAAACATATCAATCCAGATGTTGTGTTTTACAGATGCAGACTCTTCACATGACTTCTTTTCTAGTGTTAATTTCAATTCAGAATCCCCATATGCCACTATTTTTGTCCTGTTTTCCCATAAATCATTGAACATATTTATTCTAAAGTCTTTATTTGATAAATCTATTTATTGATCTGGTCATTTTTATGCCTTTCTGAAAATTGTGGTTGGATTGTTGCAAAAATCTGATTTATGCTAACTTCTTGGAAGAATATTGAACATTTACTCATACACTTCAAGACAACTATGTTACTAATCTCTTTTTAGGCTGTTAGGTAGCTTCAGGGTGTCCATTACTTCAGGCTGGAGCAGCCTTGTTAGAGGCTGAAGCGCTTGCTGTGGCTGGTAATGTCTCTTGTCTCTTTAAGGGACTATGGAATGACTGCTGTGTAATAAAAATTTTGGTCTATTTTCTAATAAAGTTGTATGTGAGATCATAAAAGAGATGATGGTGGCATGTGTCCCAAAATATGTGCATGTCTAGACAATGTTCAGATTTCCTTTCTAGCATCAGTTTTAGAAAGTGGGACAAAGCAGTGTTTTGCATGTGCCTTGTTTTGGCTTTGTGGAATTTCGCCAGGCTTCTTAGAGAATTTACTTAATACAAGAAGGGGATATTCCAGTAGGACTCATCATGTTTCAAGAACTTTAGACTCTTGGGGTCCAGTCTGCGTCCTGTCTCCACTTCCTTTGAGCTACGAATACACGTGTGTACCACATGCCTGGCATTTATATGTGTCCTGAGGTTAAAACTCAGTTGTCCTGCTAAAGGCAAATGCTTTACCATTTCAGAAGCCTTCCCAGCACCCCTATTATTTTGAAGATCCAAGTGGTTCAAATGCATGTGTAAGGACAAAAGTATAAATTTGGCTTTCTCTAAGAAACTACAAGTAGCTCCAATAGTGTTACACATCTTGAAACTTCCACATTTCACACGAGTTCTGGGGATCTGAATTCAAATCTTCATTCAGCAAACTACCCACTGAGCCAACTCTCCAGCCCAATACTTTGTCTTTTAGCTAAAAGAATTCTAATTGACATGTAATACTTGCTTAAGATTATGAGGTATAATCATATTATTTGACAAATATTTGTGTAATGATTAAATCAAGGTAGTTGACACATCCTCTTAAAATTATCAGTTTTCTATAGTAAGAAAATTTAAAATCATCTCTTCAAGCTACTTTGTTATATACAATACATTGCTAAGTATGTTCACTACAGTGTGCAATGGAACAGTGGCACTTATTCCTGTAACTACCTGCTGACCAGTCTTTCTTTCCCCTTGCCTTCCTGCTCTCTGGTAACCACTATTCTTCTCTGGATGTGGTCAACATTTTTAGATTCTAGCTATGAGTGAGATCATATGGCATATCTTATCTATGTCAGGTTTATTTTGTTTAATTTAGCATCCTCCAGGTAATCAAAAAACAGCAAAAATCTATGCAGGAAGGATAAATAGAGACTTGGGTTATTATTTTCACCACAGTTAAAAAAAACTGTTCAAGGGCTAATTGTACTCTAACTTGGGGCTCTATGATGGTAGTGGCCATTTTACCTTTTCTGTGCAAATAGTGCTTTACCACATGCTGCTCAGCTGAGCCTTCCCGTGTCCCTGAGCAATGGGGCGAACACAGAGCAATGGACCGGGGGACCAGACCAGACTCTCCATCATTCTGTTTGTCTGCAGCTGTGCATCAGAGGCCTCTGCTGAATGGGATTTACTGTAGGACCTCAGGCCCAGTGAGCTAATGGGGCAGAGAGAGGGAGAGGAGTCGTTCTGGATACAAAGAACTGCAAAAACTGTAGGTAGAGCACAATTCAATGGGAACATCTTTCAACAATTCCTTGAGCACAGGGAAGCACACTGAGGGACCAAGAGCTATGTCGAGCACCCAGGGATTACAGGCCTGGTTACCCCCTGCCTATTTAACGTCCTGAACATGAGCAGGGCTGAGGACTCCTGGAAAGCAAGGATGTTCTGGGCAGAGATTCATCCAGTCGCTTCCTTTCTTCCTTCAGTGAGGACATTCAGGTGAAAAGGGTTTGTGATATTTACAGAAGGTCACTTTTCGATTTCTGATGCTAAAAACATAGTCTTTTGCCCGAGACTCAGCCTTGAGTGCTCTCTCCTAATGCACAGCTTGGAAAAACTATATGATCACTGCTGTTCCCTTAAAAAAATACAGATCCAGGTTAAGTGCATTCTAAGGTAATGAGTTGGTTAAAAATCAAGTGGAAATATTCTCTTCACTCTTCAATTAATGATTTGGAACTGTAAAGTGATTTTTAAATCATTTATTTCTTTCCCAAAGGTTTTATGTCCAACTTTAAATAAACATCAGTATTTAATCAGTAGAGTTGGATGGGTAATTTCTCTCTTGAGAATTAGCACAATATTGAAACACATTGGATTTCACAGTTACGAAATGAAGTCTGTTCCCAAGGTCCTCATATTCAGAGATAGTCCTCTGGCTAATCAGGGATATCCGTATGGGTGATTACAACACAGTCTGTTAAGCTCAAATTTGAAATATGATGATGACATCTCTTTAAAAGCACAAGGGAGCATATTGGTCCCACGAGACAGCACATCTCAGACCTTTGAGTTTCTACACAGCTGCTCTTTTGAAATCGTTCCAAGCTGGGGAAGCCACTCCGGAATAGAGCCTTGCCACACAATAAATCACATTCAATTAGCATGGGAAGATGGTGTATATTGTAAACATTTAGAGTAACATCCTTTCTCGCTTTAAAGACCTTAAGGGTTTTTATTAGCTACGATTCTTTTTTAAAACATTTATTTATTTATTTGTGTGTGTGTGTGTGTGTGTGTGTGTGTGTGTGTGTGCATGTGCATGTGTACCAGGGTCTCTTGCTGCTTCAAACAAATGCCAGACCAATGCACTTTTTGAGTCTGGCTTTATGTAGGTGCTGGGGAATTGAACCTGTGTCATCAAGCTTTGCAGGCAAGCACCTATTACTACTGAGCCATCTCTCTAGCCCAGTTCTGATTATTCTTGCTATTTGACCTAACATTCACTGGAACACAGGGGAAACTACACAGCATACGGTCTACATGTTCAAAGGCATGTGACTCAGTTTCTTTTTTTTAAATTAATATCTTTATTATGAGTAAGTATATACATTGATGATCAAATTTTGTGAATGTGTCTGTTTTTCCCTCCTCTCTGTCCCCTACCCACTGGGGTACATCCTTGGTGCACATACTGGATCTGTCCATAGGTTAGGGGTTATGAACTGCACCAGAAGGAGCCAGTTTTTTTTTCTTCCCCCTTTGTGCATTGTTGCTGAGGGGGCCATGTCTCTGGATATTCTCCCCCACCATGGCTCTTACAATCTTTCTGCCCTCTCTTTCACTCAGTTCCCTGAGTCATAGTGGGTAAGTTTTAAGTCTGCTTTGTTGTTGAGATCTTAAGTATTTCTGGATCTTTGCCCTGGGTTGTGATGGGTATCATTGGTGTCTGTCTCCATTGACCTTTCATGGGTTATCAGACTTGCTGTGGTGATTGGTCTCCTGTTTGTCTTGTCACTTTCTCATAGGTTTCATTTGGGCCCTGTGTGAAGGCTAGATGTGGTTTGTCTCCTGCCAGGATTTCAGCCATCATCCAATGTCTTGTTGGTGGAATTGAGTTGTCCCTGACTCTTAAGAGTCTTCAGAGCTTCTTTTTGTAGTTATTCATATTAGCCCTGAGGTGAAATAGAACAGGTATAGTCAACAACATGCTATAAACCAAAGTGGGGACTTAGAGACTGGTGTTTATGCCAAAGTCTAAGGTTCACATGTGGGGAAACTGACCCTTCTGTACTGTCACCTTGAGAATGCCCAATAAGGTTGTTGAGAGAATTCAATGAGAAATGTGAAAAGGGCTGCACACTTAGAAAGCTTATAAGTTTGTAGCTGTTGAAGGTATTTATATAATTACTAATCTTAATATTCTGAAACTCTGATGGGTATTCAATATGAGACAATGGGGAATATAACATGCCAACTCCTTAATGGATACAGGCAGAAATCAATCTGGTAACAAATTTCTCCCTTGGCTGGGTGAGTCTTGACCTGAAAGTGTAAAGTAACATGTGAGGTACATGTGAGCTGGACTCAGTTCTCTTTGCTCCTGACCAGCTGACCGCTGACAACCTGAAGGAAGCAGATCTGGTGAAAGGTGTACATATGTAACCACTCTTTCTCAGTATGTCACAGGTACAGTTTCTAATTGGTCGAATGGGGTTATAATTATGCTGTTTAAACCAAGCAACTCCTCCCCCCCAAAGAAGGAGACACTGCAGATCCCAATGCCATACCTGGTGCTGTGTTTCTACAGGTGAGATCCTCACAGTTTCATCATGCTGTGGGACGATGCTGGCCTCTTCCATCAAACCCACAGTTTCCTTTGCTGAGTGTAAACAAAGTGAACCTCTGGACAGCCCTTTCCTCATGAGCTCTCCGGGGAAGACTGCAAGGATTGGATCAGTGTAGGACTCCTGTGCCCCAGCCATTCTAGAGTAATATACAGAGGTCTTTTGGGGTCAGATGTTGTTGTGAGAGCCTTGATGACTACAGAGTATCTGTTCCTTTCTAGCTGCAATTAGGAGGTTGCATGACAGTACCACAGTGTGGCAAATACTTGGCCTTTGGCCATTTCTTGTCAGCCCAGTGCATGTTCAGAGAAAGGACCATCTTTGGGTGCTTGGGTCTTGAGATCAACCATGAGAAACAGCCTTCAGCACTGGGCTGCATCCCTAAGCTTTAGTAAAGGCTTTGCAGTCAGCCTGCTGGGAAGCAGTCTTGTATGAGTTGACCCTCACCTCTCATGTCACGGTCTGGCTGGGTTTGGACAATGACAGGTGCCAGCAAGATAGCAGAGAATGGATTGCCAGTGGGAGGAAAGCTTTCTTCTGTTCGCCTACCAACTCTTGTCAGATCACAGCCTGTGTTGCTATACATATCCCTATCCTCTATTTCCGTTCTCTCTCCTCACTCAGGATGCTATGAGCTCTGCCTACTAAGCTTCAAGACCCTTCTCATTCTGAACCAAGTCCACACACTTGCCGTTGCCCTCCTGCTGAACACTTCAGTCTGTCCATCTGAGGGACCAGCTGTTTCCCACTTTCAGCCCATATGGAGCAACACAGATAGGTTTCCGTGTTTTTAAGATATTAATTTTCATTAATGAGGTCAGTATGGGGGTCTGTAAAACAGCATTTTCTTAGTATATTCAAACGTGTCTTTTACTCCAAAGAAACCGAACATTTAGGAGGATATAAGAATGATTAAAAACATCTCTTTTTCTGTTTTACTCTGAAGAGTGTGAAAAAAAAACTAAAGGATGTGGGGATTCCATGGCCTGTTGTGTAGTCAAAGGTGGAAACTGGAAAGTTCCATTATTACAGCAAAACCTCTCAAGTTGCTTCCTTGCCAAAATGACTCATCTACACTTGTCACAATTGTCTGCAGCATACAATGCTCTAAGCAAGTACAAATAAAAATAGCTGAGGAGGAAGCTTGTATATAAGCTCTGGTACTAGGGTTTTTCCATGGAAAATTGATTTATTGTTCACAAGTCGATAAATTCAATTTACCTCCATGGCTTCCTGTATTGATACAAATGCCAGGGATCCAGGGAAGGCTTCCACTGACATGCCTGGCAAGCAGTTCCCATTTTTCTTTCTCAATTAGATGAGCTAAAATTGCATTACAGCCTGCTCTGCTCTGAAAGCCCATAAATATATCTAATGTCCACTGTCTGGAGCAATGTGAAGCTGCACAGGCAGATGCCCGGCTGACCTGAGCTTATAATTCTCTCACATCTTCCAGTAAGCACACAGTTTTGAACAGAAGCCATTGTTAACTGAGACCCAAAAAGACTTCCCCTGATTTATTTTATGGGGACTGAGAAATGGTTGATTTTCTTATGTTTGAGCATTCTTTGATAGTTTGCAGCAGAATCACTAAAGCTGTGGTAACTGGATTTCGAAGCTGATTTTGGAAAAGTACTCATTCCTTCAGTCATCCATTGTTAGGTACTTTCCGTTAATGGACTATCTCTCTTTAATATGCCCCCAAAGGAAATTACAGGAGGAAAAAGAATGTCTAATTCATTGCTACTTATATTAGAAAAAACAAACACTATGCTTTGTGTTCTGTGAGGAAATAGGACTCTCTCTCTCTCTCTCTCTCTCTCTCTCTCTCTCCCCACACACACACACACACACACACACACACACACACACACACACACACGGTTCTTCTATGTCCACAAATTTGATATCCAGTGAGAGAGTATCAGGATAGACTGACACTAATTAAAAACTTGGTTTTAGTTCAGTAAATCTATAAAAATTCCTTATAAATTTGTTACTTAAAATGGTTACTTCTCATAACAATCATCTGGTAAACTCCCAGACGTTCTGGTTTTGCCAGTAAACAGCCCGCCCGAGCTTTCCTCTGATTTCCGTGAAGTGGCCATCTTCATCGAGTTGCAAGATGACCTGACCTGGTGCTGCAAAGCAGTCCTTGATCAGTTCATCTACTGCTCCTTGGAGTTCATTGCTGCTCCTCATTCAAGAAGGCCTTTCGAAGGACGTAGAAGAAGTCATAGACGTTCTGGAAGTCGTCCTGGTGTGGGAGCTGCCTCTGCCATGTGGCACTTGTGTGATGGTTGGCAAACTTCCTTCTTTCTGACATCAGGTTCTTTACACATGGGAAATATAAAAATTGCTAGGATCTACTCATGACCTGTAAATCTCTTAATATGGCTGCAGGAAATGGTCACTTAATGTTATTATTTTTACTAGCACTTCCTGAAGTTGCAGGACTCTAAAAACTGGCCAATATCTAATCAGGTACTGAAATTGCTGGCAGATACTTGAGCTATTTTTGTTATATATGTGTTTTAGATATGTCTATAAATGATTATGAAAATTTAATCTTATTGAACATGTTTTTTCTTCATATAAACAAGGAGGAAAATAGGATGAAACTACAATACTTTTTTTCTGAAATAGTAGGTGAGAGACCAGGAAAGGGAATTGCAGAGACAGAGAATCCCGAGACTGACACGAAATGTCACACGAAGTGTCAGGTAGGTCACGCGAGGACCTAGTCACAGCTGTGAGCAACCTGATTCGGAAATGCAAACACATATTTAAAAAATTAGTACATTTTCCAGCCAGTACCCCTGAAGTAGACCAAATTTTTGATAGTTCTTATTTGGTTAAAATGAGTATTAGCTATTTGTGTGTGTGTGTGTGTGTGTGTGTGTGTGTGTGTGTGTGTGTGTGTGTGTGTGTGTGTGGTGTATGCTGTGTATACATATTTCTTTGAGACAGACTATCAGCTTTTACCTGGAGCTGAAGTTTAAGGGATCTGCCATTTTTCTGGTATCCAATCCCCACAGGGCTGGGGTTCCAGGCATATGTGGCCATGGCCAGCTGTTTATCTACAGAACTCTGTCTTAGACCCTCATGCTTGTGCAACAAGTGCTTTTAAGCTGTGAGCATCTCCCCAGCACTTAGCTAGCTATTTTTAATAAAAAATACAATGTCAATCATTCCCACCCATTTTTCAAAAAAAAATTCACTAGTGCACAATGTGTATCAAATTCTGATACATGCAAAACTTAATAAATGGTGTCTTCAGTGATCTTAAAAGAGGAGAAAAAGGAACTTTGCATAAATTTCAGGTCAAAACATTGGTCTCCAATGAGTGGCATTTTAGGGAAATGTATAATATATACCTAGAAAATAAAGCTTGTTTAGTTTAAATAAGTTATGAATTCAAAATATGCTTGGAACTGGTACTATCATTTGTATACTATCACCCAAGGGAAAAAGTGGGCATTCTAGAATGCAGAGGGCTCTCAATGGCCATCTTGCGTTCTATGTATGTCAGTGTCGTATTGTGTAGTATTATTTGTGCCTCATGAAGCATTTTATGTTACTCATTCTTACACAAAAGAGTCCTCCAAGAGAATTACTCTTGGGAATAGCACTAAAACTTCAAGCAGAATATCCCAGCAACCCAAAGCCAGGCACCAGCCTCTCTAGGTGTACTCTTCATCACCCTGGCTAGAGAGGGAAACTGCAGCAGACAAGCACAGGAATTCAAATGACCAAAAGACTCTGGCATACATATTTCTTTCCAGTACCTTGATAGGTGAACCTTATCCCGGGAGTATTTTAGGTCATTTAATTCTGGTTAAGACAGCAGTACATATATACAGTTAATAATTGCATACATTTAAAAATGTTTGCTTAAGTTTGCAAATGATAAGGACGTGTGATGAGTTAGTTTGGAATTCACTAGATTTTCATGTTAGAACTGCAGAGTAGAGAGGACCAGTTTTTTTTTTTTCCAATATTCTTTTTAATGATCTTGGTTAACATAGCTTGAATCTGTCTTACCCTCTTTAGTGGTTTGATTCAGGTGTCCCCCATAAACTTAATGTGTTCTGAATGCTGGATCCCCAGCTGATGGCAGTTTGGGAATTGGAACCTTGTTGGAGGTGTGTTGTTAGGGGTGGGCTTATGGGGGTTATAGCCAGCTCCCCCTTGCTACTGTTTGGCACACCTTCCTGCAGCTGTTTGCAGTGCTGTGGCGGAGGTGATGTCCACCCTCTGCTCATGCCGTCATTTTTCCTGCTACCATGGAGCCTCCCCTGAAGTCCATAAGTCAAAATAAACTCGTTCCTCCCATCAGTTGCTTTTTGTCGGGTTCATTGTCGCAGCAATGAGAAAGCTGACTACAACACCCTCTTTGCATTTCACCCTATAGTCCTGTGGGAATTCACTTTGAAGCAGGCATGGAAGGATGGCATCCTGACATCCCATCCAGGTATAAGAATTCATTTTACCTCCTACAGATAAAATATGGTCTAAGACCGGCCCAGTTGCTACTGTTATTTTTTTCTTTTTTTCTTTATTAACCATAATTAGATACATTGAAAGAGCAAATAATGTGTTGGTGTCCCAAGTTCTCTGATTTCCCTCTTCTCTGTCCTCAATCAGCTGGATATTCTCCTCCATGGGCAGCCTGGATTAGTCCATAGGGTAGCAGATTATGGATAGCCTAGGAGTCAACCCGGTTCCACCCGCCTTAGTATGATGTTACTTAAGGGGACAATGTCTCTGGGAGTTCTCCTCCACCATGGCTCTTACAATCTTTTGCCCCCTCTTCCGTTTAGTTCCCTGAGTCATGGTGGGTGAGTATTAAGGCTGCTTTATTGTTGAGGTCTTGTGGTCTCTGTACTTCTGCTTTAGGTTGTTGAGATCATTGGTGTGTCTGGTTTATCCTGGGTTGACTGATTGGCTGTGGTTATAGGTCTCTTGCTTATCCTACCACTCTCTTTGGTGTTCCATGTGGCTCCTCCATGGTATGTCTGGTGTGGCTCATCTCTTGCCAGGATATCGGCTATTGGCCTATGGCTCTTGGTAGGGTTGGAAGAGTCACAGCTCTCTCGCTGCCTTCTGAAAAATGCAAACAGAATCTCCATCAGAGAGGGAGATCAGTATAGGTTAACTGAGATACACATTTCTGAATTAGCTAGATTCTATTGTTAGTAGCCTCTTTGTAATTCACTTGTAAAGTGCCTTTCTCTTTGGGGTACCAAGATTTTGGTTCCCAGTGCATTTCTCCCTGAGTCCCCAGTTCTAGTCAAGGGCTCCCCATCACTGAGTGGATTACTTGGCCAAATTAAAAACTGTTGATTGCCTCCCCCAGGCTTTGGTGCCTCCATTGTACAAGTGCTACTGCTATTGAAATACCAAAAAGATACCTTCCCCAGCAGAAGTTGTCAGGTTTTCTTTTCTTTTCTTTTCTTTTTTTCTCTTCTCTTCTCTTCTCTTCTTTTCTTTCTTTCTCTCTTTCTTTCTCTCTCCCTCCCTTCCTTGTTTCTTTTTTATTTCCTTCCTTTGTTTCTTTCTTTTTCTTTTTTCCTTTTTTTGGTTTTTCTAGGTAGGGTCTCCCTCTAACATAGGCTGACATGGAACTCACTATTGTAGTCTCAGGTTGGCCTCAAATTCACAGGGATTCTCCTACCTCTGTCTTCCAAGTGCTGGGATTAAAGGCATGTGTCACCATATCCAACTAGGTTTTCTACTTTGTAAACAGACATTATGAAGAAATTTTGAAAATGCATCTGGGAACTTCTGATTTAAAAAGCATCTTTTTAAGTCTAAGTGACAAAATTAACTTTGGAATAAGGCTGGAGAGATGGCTCAGTGGATCCCCAGGCCCTAGGCTGGAAGCTGTGCCTGGCTTCTGTAATCCCAGTATGTGCCCAGCAAAAAAGGAGGTGGAGACAAGAGAGTATCTCAAGTTCATGAATGGAGCAGTGAACAATGACAGACCCTGCCTCAGAGGAGGTGGAAGGCGGCGACAGACCTCACATATGTGCTGTGTCATGATGCACCCACACTCACACATGAAAATATACACAAACAATAAATGAATACATAATTTAAAAATTGGAATAAATGACTTTTTGAGTGCTTGTTTTTAGGTTTAGTGGTAGCATGGTGCCAATTCTAACCTTTTCAGTTTTGAAAATATTTTTAAGTCTCAAAGCACCCAAGGCACACTGTCTTGCTCAATCCTCATAGCAAAGAAGAACAAGAAAAAGCCATGGAAGCAGGTGATGAAGTTGGTATGACCAACAAAAAAGATTTTAGTAGTCTTAATTAAATTCAAAATAGAAAACAAGATCAATTAATTCATTGTCGAATAGGACCTGAAAGCAGAGACTTCAGGTCTATGTATTAATGCCTGCAAGTGGGCAAATGCTTCTAGACTTGGGATATGATCATATACTAATAAGCTCATCATCATACATTGAAAATATTAGAAGTATGAATGCATTTAATGCATTCCCCTCCTTCACCTCCCAGCCAGCCACAGTGTGCTACGGTGTGTTGGCTGTTTCCCTTCCAGATCTCAGGGATGACTGATTTGCTCTCATGGCAACTGTCCAGAGAGGAGGGAGAATCAGATCTTACTCCAATTCAAAATGATTTCAAGTCATGTTTCTAAAAATGCTGTTCTCACACTGTTGTAAAATTAACGATCATAAATCAAACAATAGTTAATGGAAGACCATCCATATACATTTTTTTGTTTGCAAATCTAGGTCTTTTCACATACTAGATAATAATAACGATGGTAATGATGAGAAATTGGACATGACAAACAGCACTCTTGGCTTTATATGCACACCTGACCTTCAAAACATATCAGTTTTACTCCATACCCAGTTTATAAGCCAGAACACTGAAGTAAAGACCATTACAAACCATCATCATCTGTCATATGGCTGGTAGGTGGTAATGTCAGGATGGAAACCAGACTCCATAAGTGGGGAATACTTGCCCCTACACACCTTTCATTCCAGCAAAAGAGCCAGGACCCACAGTAGTGGCAGTCACTCAGACATGATGTGTGACTGGAAAAAATAAAGATGGTAAATCAGCATCTTGCTCTAGCATTTCCTGTTCCATATTTTCATTTAATCCCATAACACAAGGATTCTCCTGGTTTTAATCCTGAGTGTGTTATATCCCAGAGAACCCTTCAGAGAACTTGGAGCAGTTGGTCACTCAACAAATGACAAGCATAATGGCTTCAGTTTCCTTTTCAGGAGCATCTGTGGTTGGTGTGGACTTTGTTAGTCTGATAAATCAGTAGCCTGGTAGCTTTCAGAGCAGGATGTAGGAAAGTCCAAAGGCTAACTCTTGTTTTATACGTCTAGTTAAAGTTGCACTACATGAATCTGTTCTGATGTAAATAAGAATTTACCTTACTTTCATTTCTGATCCATGCATTATTCTATAGTCAACATAAACTGTCAAAATAAATCCAATATTTTCAACACAGAGATCAACATTTGAGGTGATGGATATTCCATTACATATTGTATATATGTTTTGAAATACCAAACTATACCATACCCATAAATAAGTACTGTAACAGTTAGCTTCTTTTTGCTGGGACAAAGTACTCCATCAAAAGTAGCTTATGGGAAGAAAGGATTTATTTCAGGCTTACAGATTCAAATGGAAGCTTTATCATCACTAGGTCACACCTTCACTTATCAATGCATGAGAGAGAGAGGGAGAGAGAGAGAGAGAGAGAGAGAGAGAGAGAGAGAGAGAGAGAGAGAGAGAGAGAGAGAGAGGAGAGAACATCAAGAGTGAGCTGGCTCTGAACACCCCTAGCAATACACCTCCTCCAGCAAGGCTCCACCTCCCAAGGGCTCCACCAGCTGGGCACTAAATAGGAAGCTAAATCACAAATACTTGAGACTATAAGGGACATTTTACATTCAAACTACCATAGAGCACTTATTTTCCATCAATTAAAATTTGAAAAATGGAGGGGCTGGGAAGATGGCTCATCACTTAAAAGAGCTCATTTTTCAAAGACTGGTGGTTTGGGTTCAATTTCCAAGTCACTTATGTAAGCTAGAAGCAAAAAGTGGCACAGGCATCTGGTGTTTGTTTGCAGCATCAAGAGGTCCTGGCAGGAACATGTGCACACAAGTAAATTCATCTGCAAATTCAAAAGCTACTAAAAAATAAAAAATGGAATAGAAATTTGAAAAGTAAAACAATTTAAAAATTCTATAGGCTGATTTGGTCAAAATAAATATATGACAATATCACATTTTACCCAATAATTTTATATAATTTATTATGTGCTAACATAAATTACAAAATACTTTTTATCAGTTTATAAACAAACAACTAAATCAGATACAGAGATTAAAAGGTGATAAAATAAACTAATAATCAAGTGTCCAATGGCATAACAGTATTATATTTTATGGCTGTCTGAATGCAGTATAGAATAATTATTCATAGGATCTTGATACAACTCTGAAATACAGAAGTAGAAGCAGACTTCTCAATGAATAGACAGAATGAAAGTGATTTCTGCTAATTTTATTCCGAAGTTAAATTCTAGTTCAAAACATAAATTATGTAAAATGCCCACATACATGATATCCAGAGACCCATGCTCCCACCAGTACACTGGGCTACTCTCCATCCCAAATCCATATTGATTTATAAAGAATTCTTCAACTAGACCAGCAATGAGTCTCTGTGGTACCTTCTGCAGATGGTTAATGAGACTGGAGGCAGCATCTTTAAGAAGTCTACACAAATCAAGATAAATAAGGGGGACATCACTTGTATAGTAATTTTATCTATTAACAAGCTCTGACAATCCCCATAGTTTCACAAACCTGAGCTGTTCTCTTAATCTAGCTTTCCTTGAAAAAAATATTAACTCATGCAAGAAATTGCACCAAGTTAACCAACAAATTATCAATGATTGTATGATCCCTTTTGGAAACTAGATCAGTCCAGCAAGCATGGGCTCATGTTTCTGATAATGTGTCAGAGTACCTTATAGGAGAGGTTGGAACGGAAACCATGATGGTTTGATAATGGACAGGAACAAACTCTGACCAGGACTGCTTAGCTAGGCATACCTCTTGCCCCTCGTTTTAAACCTAAATGTTATGTTAAGATCCCACACATAGTGTGAGGGGTGATGTGGGGATTATTGGACCCCTTTGTCCCTCTTCTCAATGGGACCACACGGAATGTGGTTTCTTTTTCTGCCTTTTGCCATTGCTTGCTTCTTCAGTGGCCTGTTGAGAATGAGTGACAGCCTGGTGTGTTAGGGCTGCCAGAACCCAGGCTGTGACCCTAAAAACTCCAGTGACAGAAGTTTCAGAACTAAGGTTGTATGGTTTCAATCAACCTTGCTTCAGAAAGAAAGACTGCTACATTTTTGGTATTATTTCCCATTATAATCATCACCTACTTTAAACTCTGAAACCAATTCAGTTGGTACAGTAAAGGTGGTCAGCCGTGTCTATGGCCAATGAGGGCTTTATCTGTGGGAACGAGCAGCTTCTGTGTGCCAAGATTGAACCTGCTTCACACTGCCAGCCCCAACAGAGGAAGATGCTGTCTTTGTAGCACTTCTATTCAGTTCCTGCCCTTCCTCCCTCCTGCCCCTTTTTCATTCTTTCATCTGCTCTATTGTTTTCTTTTTAGAGATTTTCCCAAGTTCTTTCGGTATGGTCACTTTGATCTTGCTATTGTCTTGTTTAATTTTACAAAATGATAACACATTGTATCTAGGTGCTATCCAGCAGTGGGAATACATACGTAAGGAGTATGTGTACACATAAGCAAAATTAGAATCATGTATATAATAAGTATTATAAGGATTTCCCACAATTTAAAATCCCAATTTTATCTATTTTAATAGACAAATAAAATATATAGTTATGTGCATATAATACGTATTTATGATAAGCAGCAGGGTATGTTTACATTGTGGAAGGCTATATTGAACCTATAGGAGGCCTGCTATTTCATGTAGTCATCATTTTTTGATGTGATAAGATTATTTAAAATCTTTCTTCTTTTTCAAGTTGTGTGAACTTTTCCCTGAGAGAGATAAAATACCAATTCTCCCCAAATCCAACTTGCTAACCAATGATCTTAATGAACTCACTTACAGAGCATGGGTGAGGGGTTACTTACAGGAGCATGAATACTGTAAACCTGCCACTTCACTGGAAAGTCTCACCTCAGCATGAAAGACAGCCTCCTAGACAGGGCATGGGGTCCTGCGTCCCAGGCTTACATGCCAGGATCCAGTTATGGTGATTCATAGCCCTTTCTGCACTGGCTTATTTATAAAATATGTTAAAACAAGAGGCAGAAGCCAGCTCCACTAATAGCTTTTCTACATCACAGCAGTGGGATTTGTGCTATTAATAAAGGAGCAACACTTAATGAGCTTGATTCATTTAGCAGCCTCCTAGGGTGACAGATCTTGTGCAGACTATATTAATTGGGTGTTTCAGATAGTCTAGGAAGAAAAGCAATGTTATTAAGGACCTTGTGTCAAAATGTCTTCCACTACTGAGTCATCAAGCTAAGTCACTGGAGGGAGATATCATGTATATAGATCAATCCATCGATAGCACTTGTAGCTTACATTTCCTCTTGTCTGAATTATTCTGCAGTTAACTCTGAGGCATCTCTTCCGCAGGAAAGACACTGATGGCCCAGCATGGCCACACTGCTAGCCACAGAGAATATAGGCAGCAAATCCTCACCAGAGTTTCTATTTGAGCTAGAGGTCACTAGTTTTCAAATTAATACATTTAATCACCTGCCTTAGGGTCCTATGGGTCCATATTGCAGAAAATGGAAAGAATAAAGGTAGCAGAGGTGATGGTCAGAAAAGAGCCACATTTTAAAATCGTTATTTGCACAGTTAACCATGTTTTCACATTCTGTCTTATTGAATTTGGAGAGAAACCTTGAAAAATGGATATTCTGATAGGAAACATTACAGATAAGGAAAACGAGCCTCAACAAATTGAGCTGCTCAATTAAGATTGAACTTCAGCTTTGCCTAACTCCAAATGCTTTAATTTTTCAAATTGTTGTTAATATATATGAGTTTAAAGAAGTTTACATTTTTATTTTATTTTTGGGTTAAAAATTATTTTATATATATTATAACAGGTTATAAACTATTACCCTTTCACTTCAACTGAGGATGCAAAACATCTTGCACCCAAAGATTCTCTAGCCTCCTTTTCAGTTTTCTGTCACCCCTAACTTTCTAGTTCTAATATTCGTAGGACTGATGCTGGGTTGACCAGATGGTTTTAGAAAAACTACTGTTTAAGAAGTTTTATTCTGTTTAGGTAATGTTTGGCCTGTTATCCCAATCATTCAACTTGGGTAAAACTTTAGCTCAGTAGGTTAAATCCCTTGATAACATTTTGAGGTAGACAGGATGTTTCAGTAACCCCAAACAAAGTATTAACAATGTGGAAGTTTCTGGTTGCCAGGCAATGCTTATGAAGGACTGATATTTGGACAGAGATGAACTTGAACCCAAGGCACTTTGAAATGCTGGCATGTAGGCAGGCTGAGAAGGAAAGCTAACTGACTCCAGGTAGGTCTAGATTAAGTGAGCTGGCAGTGCCTGTCTTACACAGAGGGCAGCTCAGCCCCAGGCCTAATTACACTACTGAACTTTGGTGGTGACAGAAGGAAGTGGGTAACCAGGACTTCGACAGCAGAATAGCGCATTAGGCAGGACACTGGACTGTTTCCAGTCTCGAGGGGTTTGGCCAAGGCTGAGTCTGATGATGTGCTTTCTGTGATGGTCAAGAGTGGCTAAGAGTTGGGGTGAGCTTGAACCTGTAACTTGGACAGGACAATCTTCCAGTGGAATTGATATACAGATCCCCAGGTACCTCATTCCTGGACCTACAAACTGACCACTATCCTAAGCTGCAGCTCGGTTACCTTGTGGCAATCTAGAAGAGAAAATTAAAAGGAATGCCCAAATCACACATAGTTTAAAAGTTTGCATGTAACAGCCCATGCAAATACATAGATTTCTTTTTCTAACATGTCAAATAAACTGTTCATTTATTTGGACTGGTATTGGTAGGGAGTAATATGATATTTAATTGTTTTCTATAATAATTTCTCATCTAGTCCAAATGTAATGACTTATCAGAATTGCCCTTGCTTTTTCCATCCACAGTAATTAACAGGCCCTTAAATATGTCTTTGGAATAAATGCTTATCTCTCTTCAGAAAATATTGAAAGAGGGCTAGAGAGATGGCTTAGCAGTTTAAAGATTCTTGCTTGAAAAGCCTATAGGCCCAGTTAGAATTCCCCAGTACCCATGTAAAGCCGGATATACTAAGTGGAGCATGGGTCTGGAGTTTGTTTGCAGTGGTAATAGGCCCTGGCATGCCCATGTTTTCTCTCTCATAAATAAACAAACAAACAAACAAACAAACAAACAAACAAACAAATAAATAAATATTTTAAAATAGGTAAGTTTAGAATTCTTAAGAATTTAAAAATATTGGAATAAACATACCACAATTATTGGAATCTCTGTATACTTTCCAAAGCTCACTCTAGAGTGTCAGAAGCAGTTTACATATATCTTTAAATACCTTTCTGTAGGATGGTGGTCTACACACTTTAGTGTACATATATTACCTAGCAAGATGGTCAAGTTACAAATTTCTGTCCCTGTCTTTTGAGTTTCTCTTTCAGTTATTCTAGGTCAGCTCTCTGCCTGGGGATGTTGTCCCTGTAAGCCAGATCTATGTTAAGAATACATTTTATGAATATCAAGTAATAAAAATGAGGTGAGAGGAAGTAGCTCAAAATCTGGGATGAGGTAGGACAAAGGAGGCAAAAGGAGGCAATGGAAGGGGTTTCTGATCAAAATGTATTATGCACAAGTGTCATGGTTTGACCCAGGTGTCCTCCACAAACAAATGAATGTGTTCTGATTGATCGATCCTCAGCTGATGGCAGTTTGGGTTTTACAACCTCGATGGAGCTGTGTTGTTGGGGGCGGGCTTATGGGGTTATAAACCAGCTTCCCCTTGCCAGAGTTTGGCACACCTTCCTGCCGCTGTTTGCAGTGCTGTGGCGGAGGTGATGTCCACCCCTTTGCTCATGCCATCATCTTCCCTGCCAGGATGGAGACTCCCCTCGTGTCTGTAAGCCAAATAAAACCATTCCTCCACAAGCCGCTTTTGTTTGGGTTCTTTCTGCGCAGCAACTAGAAAGTTGACTACAACAACAAGTATGAAAGTTATCAACAAAAAGTTAAAAATATTTGTCATAGAACCCCCTTAAGCTTACCCTCTTAATGGGTATACATTTGACTCTGTTGTTATGTATGAAATTGATGGTTTGCTCTTTAGTAAAGGCCAGTGGTAGATGATTAATTGCTTTGATTTGAAATTTAGTGCTATTAAGCAAAGCCTTTCTCATTCTTTTTTTTTATTGTCCATAATGAGTTACAATATTTAGTGGGCAAACAATGAGTTGTTATCCCCAATTCCCCACTGACCCCCTCTCCAAACCGCTGGATAACCTCCTCCATGGGTCGTCTGGATCAGTCCTTGTGACAGGGGACCATGAATAGCCTAGTATTCAGCCAGGTTCTCCTGGCCCTAGTATGTTGTTACTGAGGGGTGCCATGCCTCTGGATAGTCTCCCCCACCA
Source organism: Zapus hudsonius (assembly GCA_004024765.1). Lineage (NCBI taxonomy): Eukaryota > Metazoa > Chordata > Mammalia > Rodentia > Dipodidae > Zapus > Zapus hudsonius. Next base: position 128,563 of record PVHP010000418.1, on the reverse strand, counting down.
CGGCTCTCACAATCTTTCCGCCCCCTCTTCTGCATAGTTCCCTGAGTCATGGTGGATGAGTATTAAGGCTGCTTTAAGGTTGTGAGTTTAGGGGTCTTTGTGTCGATGATCATTGGTTTCTGTCTCACTGGCTTATCCTGTGTTGATTGAATGTCTGTGGCTGTGGGTCCCCTGTTCATCCCATCATTCTCTGCGGGGTTCCATATGGATCCTCCCCGGTATGACTGTCGTGGCTCCTCTCTTCCTTTCTCATTCTTGATAACCCACATTTAGGACAATTTATTTTGGAGGTATTCACAAGTAATATATGACCAATATTATTGAAGCTATGCTTGTAGTTTAGGATAGGCAACAGTGCATGCAATTACAAGTAGTTGTCTATTAATTCATTGATCAGCATTAGCTGTGGTAGGAGGAACTGTACAAATGGCTCTGGCTCTGGGTGACCAGTTGTCACTAGCATGAAAGGACCACACATTGAGAGTAGGCAAAGCCTGGGTTAGTATAGATGATAATTATGGAAACTTTAAGGAATGGAATTCCAAAGAGCATTGACTGCTAGGTCCCAGGGGCATGCCTGTCCAAGATGTGCATTCCACAGCCTGGACATGACCTTGGCCTCTCAGGCCCATGAGCAGGCTTTGCTCATCCCAGGAGTTGCAGTCAGCTTTCTCATTGCTGCACAGAAAAGAACCCAACCAAAAGTGGCTTGTGGAGGGATGGGTTTATTTTGGCTTATGGACTCTAAGGGAAATTCCATCATGGCAGAAAAAATAAACATGAGCAGAGGGTGGACATCACCTCTGCCACAGCACTGCAAACAGCTGCAGGAAGGTGTGTCAAACACTGGCAAGGGAAAGCTGGCTATAACCCCTGTAAGCCCACCCCTAACAATATACCTTCAACAAGGTTCCAATTCCCAAACTGCCATCAGCTGGGGATCAAGCATTCAGAACACATTAAGTTTATGGGGGATACCTGGATCAAACCAATTATATTGTTGATCCATTTAGTGATTGCAGATATTCTTAAATGTAACTGTTACTTCCAAATTATGGAATCAGTAATTCTTAGGTATCCCATGTATTTCTGATTTCTCAGTCTATTCTCTGTGGAATATTTAACTTTCTCTTGTGCCATAGATGATAGATTTCCAGTAACAAGATAAAAATAGTGAAAAGAGAGTGTGTGACAACACATTTTGTGTTCTCTCCAGTTAGACATGTATTTTTTTAGTAATTAGCCAAAGCATAACTTAAAACTGAACTTTGGCCTGGAAGGTACAGTTGTTACTAAGACTTCAAGACATATTTTGTGTAAGTTTTATGACATATTTTCACAGAATAAGGCCATATTCTATACCTCTGGAACTTTTCCAGGGTGCTTTTTAATTAGAGATTTCATAAATGCGCCTTTGGAATTTTGTGTTAACTTTCAGCACTAGATCAGCCATTACTCACCAGACAAATCGGATCTGAATGGGAAGGGGATTTCTGACAGCCTAGCATCTCTGAATGTACAAGTGCAAAATGTACCATTCCCTTTTCTCAAAACAAAGCTTATATTTGGAAAATATAGGTGGATATTTATATCTTTGCTTATGTGATGTGACATCATATTTCTAATGTGATTCTCAGAGAAACACAGTTTTCAATGTCAAGACAACAAAATGAATATATTAATTTTAGGAAACTTAACCTACCCATTACTGTTTCATGTAATTACTTTTCCTTCACCCTGTGGCGTAGGACTTATTATTTCAATTTATATGGACAAGAATATAGAATTTAAGAAAATAAGTCAATGACTCCAGATAAATGGTAAACACAAATTCCTAGCTTAGGGGTTTCTAGTGGCAAAGCTTGTTTTTGCCGAATGGTAGTTCCCAAACCTGGCTGTGTATGAGGACCCCAGGGAGTTTTAGATAAGTGACTATTGTCCAGGCTCTATCTTTCTCAGTTGTGGCGTCTCAGGGTTGGGATATGGATTGGATATTGGCATTTCTTTTAAATTAAAAACTTTAAATTAGCATACATGGCATTAGATTTCATGATGACATTTTAAACAAAATTAGTTTTTAATTTTCCTTCCCCTTTTCCCTGACCCTTCATTGCACCTGCCCATCCTCCCCTCACAGCCTCCTTCCTGCCTTCCTGTGGTGGATGCCTTATTGCCCTGCCTTCCTCCTCAACACATCTTCCTTCCCTCTTGTGGTCTCTTTTGTTTCATAGGCTATACCCACACCCATTCCTACTTCTACATATGCATGTGAACATCTTAAGCTACTGAGTGGGAGATACAATATTTGTCTTTCTGAGTCTAAGCTCCATCCATTTTCTTGCAGACCTCATGATTTCCTTTTTCTTTATAGCTGAATAAAATTTTGTTGTGCATATACCAAAATGTCATTATTCATTTTCCTGGTGATGGTCATCATGACTGATTCTGGGTTTTTTTGTTGTTATTGTTAGTAATATGGATGTGCAAGTATCTCTGTGGCATGATAATAGAGTCCTTTGGGGTTATGCCCAGATGTAGCATAGCTAGGTTGTATGGCAATTCTATTATATTTATATTTTTGAGAAGCTACCATACTGACTTCTATAATGTCTCTGCTAGTTTACACTCTCACCAGCAGTGAATGAAGAGTCCTCTTTTCCCAACATCCTTGCCAACATTTATGACCATCTCATTTCTTGATGACTACAATTTTGACTATGGTGAGGTAGAATTGAAGTAATTTTCATTTTCATTTTCCCACTGGCTAAGGCTAATTAACACTTTTTAATATACTTGTTGGCTATTTGTGTTTCTTATTTTTGAGAACTACCTGCTCAGTAGTCTATTTGTTTATTAACAGCTTTTTGGTGTTGAACTTCTGTAGTTCTTTATATATTCGATATTAAGACCCTGTCTGAAGTACAGCTGGCAAAGTTTGTCTGCCATTCTGTAGGCTGTTTGCTCCTTTGAGAGTTCCCTTTGATATGTAGAAGTTTGTAAATTTTAATAACATGCCTCCAGCTCCATAGGTGTGATGTGCATTGGTTTAGATCCACTGTGCTTCTTTACAAAGAATACATTCTCCAGTGGTTTTGACTAGTGAAGAATTCCAAAAGGCAGTGATTGCTTAAGAATCTGGGTTTGAAGTGAAGGAGTTATTTTTTTCCTTGGCTTCTTGTCAACACATGTACGATGAGAGCCACTGGATAATCCAAAACTTCCCTCTTGCATGGTCCTTGGCAGACGATGGAGGGCAAGGGAGACCCATCCCCACCTTCAGAGCACTAGGAAAGCAGGGATCGAAGGAGGGCGCATATAATCAAGGTCTGTAGCCTGAAGTGAAAAGTCTTGGTGTTTGAGTTTTAGACTGAATTAACTAAACATTCTTGTGGATTATGAAATATTTTCATCTGTTTGCTTCTAAAATGAGTGGATGGTCTAGTTAACTGTAACACCCTCTGAAAGGAAACATTAGACAAGAATTATGCATGTGATAAATCACAAAATATTAATAAATTATGGAAAATAACATGAAAATTTAGTTTATTTTTCAGCTACAGCATTAATGATTTACCTCAATCCTCCCATTTCCAAATGCTATTTACAGAGAGAGGAATTATGTATATAGGAATACCTGTTGGTATTATGTATATAGGAATACCTGTTGGTATTAAAACTAACTTATGGACAGATCTATGATATGCTCCGAGGAAGGACCCCAGTGGGTAGGGGACAGAGAGGAGGGAAACAGGGACACATTCACAAGATCTGCTCATACAATGTATACACTTATTCATAATAAAGATATTAATTAAAAATAAATAAAAAATAAAATAAAACTAGAAAGTGCAGGGATATGGTTCCCGTCTAAGACAGTGTTTCCACTTAAAATGAAGATGTTGCAAAGAATGTTTTTTTAAATAATAGGTATCATTATGTTTTATTTTTCTTTTTCCAGTGCTGAGGATTGAAACCAGGACTTCGCTCATGCTAAACACATGCTCTGTCAGTGAGATACATTCTTAGCACCCGCAGCATCTTTTAAAGTGAACAATTTGTGTTATATTATAGAAATGGAAAAAAATATTCCAAGTAATAAATTATCAAGTCAAATAAATTACCCCAGCATGCAGATCTTTGAAGCCGAAGGAAAAGGAAAATATGAAGGTGAAAATTAGAAATGACAAAATGATAACTTATTTGAATTCATCAACTTTTTGCTTTAATAATGCTGGCAATGAGCCCCAGATTTAATTACCCTAACAGTGCGTGGGTCACATGGCCTCAAAGACTGAAATGAGCAAAGACAAAGGTCAAAAAAGGAATGGGGGAGAATCTCATTAAATGAATTTGTGGTTCCCATTTGGTTCACCAATACATCCAAATGCTCCTCTCTCCCAATACCAGTTTTTTTTTCTGGTTACTCTTCTCGATTTAACCCAGAGAGTAAAACAAGCTTGGAATACTAACATTATAGAACCCAGGCTCATATGCTGATAGCATGTGTCAGAAGGGAGAGGATTATTTTAAAATTGTATTTTTCAAAGAGTTAAATAGAGAAGGTATCTTAGTTAAACTTTCATATGTTTTCCTGCTGGAACATTCTTTGAAATTTTTTGAAACGGAACTCGACTCATTACCTCCACCAGAGCAGCTGTCCATATGGCCTCCCCTCATGCTTGCCTTTCAAATCCTTTTATCACCACAGGCAAGCTCACAGGGAATCGTACTTCTCTGAGGACTGGAATGCATTTGCAAAAGCAAAACAAAATTAAAAAGCTTCCTGTCTTGGTACTTGTGAGAGATGTTCATATTTTAGAAAGTTTTCCAATCAGGGCGTGTGGATGTTTGTTTACTCTGTCAGCTGTCAGCCTCCCAGGAAGCAGGGATTCGATTCGGTGCAGAAGGTGCTACAAGCACAGGGGCCCAGCTGTGTGATGAACCATCAGCTGTCACTGCCAGGGAGCTGCAGCTCAGGGAGCCCCATCATCAGCGTGGAGCTCATTACACTCATCATCTCAAATGCAGTTTGAAATGAGCAGGAAGAAAGACGAAAGAAAGAAAGAAAGAAAGAAAGAAAGAAAGAAAGAAAGAAAGAAAGAAAGAAAGAAAGAAAGAAAGAAAGAAAGACAGAAACAAAGAAAGAAAGAAAGAAAGGAGCCTCCAGAAAGTTTTAATAACCCTAGTAACTAAGAATTATATTTGCCAATGTTCTTGGAGCAAAAGGGTCAGAAATCAAAATGACGTGTGTGTTTTATGGTAGCTCATGCTTCGCAATCATCTTTCACAACAGAACTCCGAGGTAAACAGGTAATATTTGGATCACAGGCAGCGAAAGAAAACAGCTCAGGGATCCCAGACATTTTTTTTAGGGAGATACCATTCTGGGGGTAGCTATATAAATGAGAAGAATTGGGAACTAGCTTCTTAACAAGGAGATGAGCTGCCCTGAATGTAGACTTTTTTTGGAGCTTTGCATAAGAATTTCAAAACGGTGGACTAGATGAATCAATGAAGGCAGAGGATCCCCGGGTGGGTCTCTGGATCTGCTCTGTGCAAGCAGCTGAACTCCATATTTTATGTCTCCCATTTACAAAACTGGGATAATAATACTTTATAAAATGGTTGTAAAACTTACAGAAATCATGCAGTGTTACAAAATGTCATTATCACACACAGTACTGCTTAGAGGCTGTAGGAATGAGGACTGAGGCTTCAAAGGATTCATGGCTCCCAAACAGCCCCTCTGCAGCTTTGGAGGCTGTCATGGTTTGATCCAGGTGTCCCCCACAAACAAAATAAATGTGTTCTGATAGATCGATCCTCAGCTGATGGCAGTTTGGGTTTTACAACCTCGATGATTGGGGGTGGGCTTATGGGGTTATAAACCAGATCCCCCTTGCCAGTGTTTGGCACACCTTCCTGCCACTGTTTGCAGTGCTGTGGCGGAGGTGATGTCCACCCTTCTGATCATGCCATCATTTTCCCTGCCTGGATGGTGTCTCCCCTCGAGTCTGTAAACCAAATAAACCCATTCCTCCACAAGCCACTTTGTTTGGGTTCTTTTGGCGCAGCAACTAGAAAGCTGACCACAACAGAGGCCAACCTCAGCTCCTGTCCCTCATTCCCACATCATTGACAGAAGCCACTTTGGAAGGAAAGGATTAGTTCTATTATGGCAGTTCCAATCCACTGCAGCAATAAATAAGATCTCTCCAAGTGAAAAGTATAACCTAGAAGCCTACTGAGCACATGCTTGGACATCACAGAAATGTCACATTCTTATATAGCTTCCAAATGGCCACTGCTAATTTTGTGCTCATGTGGAGACAAGAGTTTTCAAATTGTCCCTGTGCATCATATTTTCTTTGAGGAGGCCTGCGTGGATTTCTCCAGGATTTTGGCTCTACCTGTAGGTCCCAAAGAGATGTCCGATGCTCTGAGGAGCTTCCTTACATCTTTCCAGCATTGAGGCTGTTAAGATTCCTGGGCTTCTCTTGCACAGTGTGATTTTCCCAGGTCTTACAGGGCTGTGTCTTTCTCACCTACCTATTTTTATTGTTAGTAAATCTTATCCAGTGCTGAGAATGTAGCTTAGTTAGTAGATGCTTGCCTGGGATGCCCAAAGCCCTGGGTTCAATCCGCAGTGCCACGTAAACTTAGTGTGGTGGTGCACACCTATAATCCGAGCACTTGGGAGGTAGAGCAGAACGATCAGATATTCTAGGTCATCCTCAACTACACAGGAAACTAGAAGGCAGCCTGGGCTTGACGCCATCTAAAAAAAGACAAGAAAACAACCCAAAGAAAACCTAATATACAGGTGATAACCCCAGAATACTGAAAGGATGCATTTCTTTTTTTAAAAATGCATACATATAATGTATTTTGAACAAAATCCCCTCCCATGACCTTCTCTTGTCTTCCCCTCCCCACCTCCTTCCATCGAACCCTTTTACCTCCCAAATGATTTCTCTCTTACTTTGATGTCATTTTTGCTGTGGTTTGTATGTGGGACCCGGTGTTTAATTAGGGTTGCTCATGTGAGCATGGGCGAGGCATTATTTACCAGAGCGCCTGCAACTCACCACAGCAGAAAATGTGTCCCTCTCCCCCAGTAACCATTAACTGCTTATAAGAAATGGAGTGATGGGTGCCTCCAGTGCTACTATATCAGGCATGACAGAAGGTCAATAGGCCCAATTCTGTGTAGTCAACAATAGTCACTGTGAACTAATGAACACAACTGCCATGTCACATATAGAAGAAACCATTCCAAAGCAGTCCTCCACATCCTCCGGCTATTACATTCTTTCTACCTCCTCTTCTGGAAAGTTCCATGATCCTCGGAGGAGGGTGATAGAAATATATTATTTAACACTGAGTACTCAACAGTCATTTATTCTTACCACTTTGATGAGTTTTGAGTTGCCCCAGTAGTTACCACTAAGTGTAAAAAGAAGTTTCTTGGATCTGCACCAGTCTATGGGCAGACACATAAATATCTTTTGAAGAAAAAGAAAAAAGAAATTAAGCAAGGCATCTCATACCTGCAATCTCAGCACTCAGGGAGGTTGAAGCAGGAGGATTGCCACAACTTTGAGAACAGTCTGGGTTTTACATAGTGAGTTCCAGGCCATCCTGAGCTACAGAGTGAGATCCTGTCTCAAAAAACAAGACAAAAACAAAATCAAGCAAACAATCAACAAACAGAAGAGAATTGAGTTCAAATTGTTCAAATCCATTATTGCTTGGAGTTGAAATGAGATCTTTTCTTATATTAAACTAGAATCTTCCATTTGGAAAAAAAAATGTATTCTAGGCAAGAAAGTGAAATTAACAAAGAAGGGTGAATTTAAGCCCCAGAAAGGTTTTACACATAAGACTTATCCATTAAGTAAATTTTATTCAAAGGCTTCAGAAATAAAATTGAAGTTTTAATTGGTGTTTCTGCCTCCAAGGTAGACATGTATATCCTTAGAAAGTCTTCCTGTCTTTCAAGTATGCTACTTTAGAAGAATTGTCTTTGACAAGCCATGATCTTATTGATTCACTGAAGCCTCACTAAGTATAAATTGATGTATAGGACAGTTGATCCAAACACAAGGCAAGAGAGACAGAAGTACCCACAGATGCCTAACCATAGAAATGGACAAGATTTTCAAAAGAAGGACAAAGGGGGACTTGTGAAATTATGGCTCCGATGTTGTAAGTGGATTTTTATACCTCAATGCAGAGAGAAGGACATGCTGATGGCCAAAGGGAGAGAAGATACTGCGTATTTGAAAGGCAACAAAATTACTTCTCTCACTTTTGGTGAGAAGCAGTTATTTTCACAATTCATACCAAGTAAATCTTTCAGAAGTGCCCATGTGTTAGGCACAGATCTCATGTCATTTGGCCTTGTTCTGATGAGAGAAGCAATCCTCCTTTAAACTGGACACTACCTTCAGTCCACTGCCCTCACCAGGCACGTGAATTTGTCACTGGCAGGCATAGAGCTCTCACCAGAAAAATATAGACTGTGCTGTGTTCATGATGCCCGGCACCTGGAAGAATAGGATGTCTCCTATCACCGGGGGAAAATTAGAGTGCAGTGTGATCACATAGACCAATGACCTCCTTTGTGGGACAGGGACACCTGAAATCTGTCTGCTTTTTGCATAAATAATTGCACTATAAGAGAAATTAAATTGATAGGATGCAAAGTGCAGGGGGCCTTGGGAGGGAGAGAGTCTAATGGAGAAAGAAGATGTAGGTTTTTGGATCATGAGTTTAGGTTTAACGTCAGACTACCCTGAAGCAGAGAGATGCAAGGAATCCTGATACTGGATACCCACCCAGCAGAACCAGATGTAAAGCCAGCTATGATAAGTCCCATATCTTAATACGATGCCTAAGCAGGCCTGCTTGGGCAATGGTTGGCCCTGGGGCCCCCAGCTGATATTTCTATCCTAGTGTAGAAATAGAGGTGTGAAGGTGAGCAGAAGGAAGGACTCATGAGCCCCAAATCAGCATTGAGGAAGCTTAATTTTGGTGGTACCCGATGAGCAATACTGCACCATAAGGGGCTGGGAGGAGGAAGACCATCGATGTAGGTAGGTGGGAGGAGGGCTTAACAAAACAGCTCAGTATAGGCCGGTTAGTATCTGCATCTGCCTACAATGGTGCTATTGCTCTTCTGCTCCAGGATAAGTGACCAAGGGTTGGGATGAAGGATTTTTGTCATGAAAATTGGTAGTGATGCTTTCAAAGTCAGAAAAATCCTCTGCCCTCCATGTAGCCCATAAAGAGTGCAACCAGCGTTAGTCTATGACTTTAGCTACGCCATCTTAGCAGAAGGAAGATGTCCAGATGTCCCTCTTGAGGTGAAAAGATTAAACATGAAAACTGGGGCTTAACTCTCAGCCAGCTACGGAGTGTTTCTTAGTGTTTCTTCCTTGGTGCATCACAACTCTGAGGACTCATGGATGGGAGCCAGCAGTCAGATCTCAGCAGGAGTCCAGCATTCCTGGGTCTCTATAAGACCATCTCACTGTAAACCATGTATGATGAGGGCAGGATATCCACAGTGCTTTCTGGTATTGGATAAGGACATCGGTGAGGCTCAAAGAGGGAAGAAAGAGCTTGGCAACCTTACTAGCGGGTTCCTTGGGCAGAATAGAGTGAAAGATTGAGAAGATGAAATAGAAGTAGCCTCATCAAGGTTAAACTGCTGGTGACTGAAGCAGGACCAGGACTTTGCAATGCTGTGTTATCTCCAGAGCCGAACTCAGATCCTGACATACAGGAGGCCCAGAATAGTCATTTGTGATCATTTTAAATGCACAGCCTCTTTCTCTGAAAGGTTGACAAAGACCTGTGAAGACAGATCTACTTACGTTACAGTTTGGCCTCAATGGCTCCCACTTCCTCTCTCCCAACTCCTTTCATCCCCAGCACGAGTGAGCTTGTTCTTTTATATTACAGCCAGACAGACAACATGGATTCTGGTTATTATCTCTGGAGACATTTTAAAAGAGGCAGACAGGAAACTCTATCTGCCTTGTAGAAACCACACGTCCACAGTGAAGGCATGAAGCCCACGTAACCACAGGCTTCCATACAAGGTATGTCAGCATAGTAATGTCTCAAGACACTTTCATTCCAGCAAATGAAATATACCCTTAATATCCACACTGGTGTGATGTGAAGGATTACTGAAACTCTGGCCATGTTGCTTACATTTCTTTCTTTCCATTTACTTTTCTGTCTTCTCATTTTCAGGTACTAGTATAAAGAAATGAGACCTCTTTTTCCAATTTCTTTTTTCTTGGTTTTTATGATTCTGTGTGTGTGTGTGTGTGTGTGTGTGTGTGTGTGTGTGTGTGCGCGCGTGTGCACGTGAGTGTGTGTGTTCTATTTTCCTTCCCTTTTATAGGCAGCTCTGCTGAGGAATCCTCTAAGTTTTGCTTCAAGGTCCATAAACATCCATGCAGAGCTCAGCGAACCAGAGCACCATCAGCATTGTGTTTAATGGAGCCTGTTGCTGACATTCTGTTCCCACTTACTCTCCCCCAAAAGTGCAGGTTTGCAGGGTTTATTATTATATATTATTTTTATTTTTAATCATTTTAACCCGAGATTACTCCAAGTCTAGAGGTATTTATTTATTATCATCTGGTTTTCACCACTAAAAGTAGAAATAGCATGAGAGAATTTCCTTAAGACTGGGCTTCATATGGGTGGCTCATCCGTGAAAAACTATTTGTGGGATAAATGAATGGACGCTGGTGTGACGATGAGTGTGTACATAACTAGAACAGGGAAGTGTGACAACTTGCTATAAACAGTGTGGGCCACCTGCAGTTGTGCCATCTGAAGATAGTGGCGGTCCTGCAGCTTTGCGGAGATGCCACTGAGCCCTGGGAAAGAGAAAGCCTTGCCTGGCTCTGCTCTCTCCCTGCACCTGCTTGGACGTCTCCAAAGCTGTGATCTGCGCTGTACGGGGCGGACTGTGACTGTTTCTCTCTCTGATGAGTACCTAAAGCAAATGGCATGCCATGCTGAAGGGCACAGGCATCGTAAATCCACTGAGAAGGCCAGCGAGCCGGTGAGGGGTGCTGTGCTGAAGTCAAATGCTATGAATGCAAATGAAAGTCACTATTTCTCATCAATCTCTGATAGTATGCCAACAGGCAAACCCATCCTGTGCCAACTGTTAATAAGTCAGCAAAACCTTCTTTAAAAAGTCTCTTAGTTTTTATGTTTGCTTTTAAGCCTTTTGAGACCATTAAATTAATTTCAATTAGTAAAGCTAGTATGTGCAGAAGTGCTGAACTTTTCAATTTAATGGAAAACACCCTGCTGAGTGAAAGATATCAATTCTAACAGGGTCTCATTTTTTTATACTAGCTATTGACTACATGTTTCAAAAGGCTAATTACAGGTTTATTATAATCCAAAACATTGAATTGACTTTTTTTGCATTCTCTACACATCATTTAAAAACTTGGCTTTAATTAATTAATTAGTTAATTAATTTTTTTCTTTATTGTTCATAGAGTTACATTGTTTAGTGGGCCAACCATGAGTTGTTATCCCCAATTCCCCGTTGCCCCCCTTCCCCATCCCCAGTCAGCTGGATATCCTCCTCCGTGGGCCGTCTGGATCAATCTTTGTAGTAGGGGACCATAGTTAATTAATTTTTGATGAGGTTCTTTCTAGAAGTTTAGGGTCTACTTTATGAATTTGAATTTTATATTTTCCTGTTGTAGCAACTAAACAGAAATAGCATATTTCCTATCATGTGAATAATTTCTCTGCAAGTAAAATAGTAAAATATAGCCAGGCTGCAATAATGAAACAGTCGCCCTTTCCAGGAATCCACCTGTCTCTGCCTGCCCAGAATTGAAATTACAAGTGTGTGCCATCACATCTGGCATTTGAAAACATGACTTCTGGGGATCAAAAGCAGGTCCTCGGGCTGGAGAGATTGCTCTCTATATCTCTCATAAATAAATCCATGAAAATGTTTTAGAAAGCAGGTCTTCATTCGAAAAGCAGGTCCTCATGCTGCATGGCAAGCACTTTGCTGATTGAGTTATTGAGCTGCATCCCAAGTCATGAATGTGAGAACTCTTGAACATATTTCAGAAGTGAGCTATTTCACAGACCTCTTGTTCATTTTCTTTCAGTTTTTTTCCTCTGTTCAGATTGAATGTTTTTTATGGATACCCCTCTCTCTGTGTGTTTTTTTTTTCTGGAGATTTTCCTTTACTGTCCCCATTCTGAGATCAAACCCATGGAGTGGATTTGTTTCCATTGTTATGTTTTCATTTCTAAAGTTCCTGTTTGCTTTTTGGCTGAGAATATCTATTCCTTTCAAATCTTTACCCTTAGTTTATGAAACATCTTTTAAAAGGTTCTTTAATTCTGATGATTCTGTGAGGGCTGGTGCACACCCGAAGCTTTTACCCACTGCACTTCCCCTAAGAGTTCGTGTCTTAGTATGCCAAAGAATTGGACAAACTTAGATAGAGAGCGTTTTCTTCTCACACACGTTTGTTCATATCAGGGGAAGTTTAGAGGAGTTGGGAGTAAGATGGGGAAGGCAGCCCTCCACTACATTGTTAGGGAGGTTCGCAGGGCATTGTAAAAAGGACACAGTATCGCCAAAAGTGAAGAAATAACACATATATTAAAGAGAAAAATCTTCCCTCCTCTCCCCCCCATCCTGCCAGTGGTAAGATGGGAGTGGGGAGGGGGGCAGACTCACCACCTGGACAAGAGCCTCCAGCAGTCAGGAAAGGAAAGAAGGCACCTTCCAAGCTTGAACTTGGATTTTTAAAGTCTCCCCACCCCCCAGGAGAGGCAAGACCCTGGCCAGAGAGGAGTTTTTGGCAACGTGACGTGAGGTCACTGTCAGAGGCCACACCCTGTCAATCTGTTGGGGAGGGTCTTCCTCCTAACCTCTCTCAATTCCAAGATTTGTGTCCACTTAAGTTTGATTTTGTTGGTTCCATTTTTCTTTGCTTTTTGCTGAGGTGTCCCTGGTTATTTCTCCTGTTGAGTAATTTTGCATTGCAGGTCTTTGAGTATTATTTTATGAGACTATTGGAATTATCTCAATACTATGAAAGCTGTTTGTTGATTTTCATTTTGTTTAGTTTAAATTACAGGCCATATTTTCCTCTGCAGTTTTCAAATCCTGATCTATTCCAACTCCCGTTTGCATTTGCTCTGGTTGCATGCTCTCTATGGCCATTCTGGGGCCTTCTCCACAGTTTGAGCCATACCACACTTTGATTCTAAAGTCTTTGACATTCTGTTTTTTTTTTTTTTGGCCAGTTTCATGCATGCATTCCTTCTAGGTTGGGCTCAGGTTTGCAAATACAAGTTTATGGGGTTGCTGTCTTCAGCATTCTTCTCTCTACCCACCCTTGTGACACTGTAATTCCCTGAGGCCACACCACACATCCTCATCATCTGATTGCAGTCAGGGTTTGAACCTCATGGTTATTATTCACCTTCTACGTCTGACTCAGTTCCTGCAGTAAATGTGGTTCCTTGGCTCCCAATGGCCCCACTCTGCCATGGAAGTGCTGCTTTCTGTTAGGGCCCACCACCTGGGGATGATCAGAAAAGAACAAAGCATCCAGGACCATCCCTCACTGTTTTCCTTGTTCTGGGGCATCCCTCCAACTTTTCTGACTTGAAAGAGAGTTTCTTTGTTTTTTAAATTTTTTATTTATTTGTAAGGAGATAGAGATAGATAGAGATAGAGATAGATAGAGATAGAGATAGATAGATAGATAGATAGAGAGAGAGAGAGAGGAGACACAGAGAGAATGGGCACACGAGAGCCCCCAGCCTCTGCAAACAAACTCTACATGTATGTGCCACTTTGTGTAACTGGCCTTACGTGGGTACTGGGGAAATCAAGCCCAGGTTGTTAGGCTTTGCAGGCAAGTGCCTTAATTGGTAAGCTGTCTCTCCAGCCCAAGAGTTTCTTTTGGTTACATTTGTTGGGCAGCTTTGGAGTGCAGGCTGCCCTGGAATAAGCCTTGGTGATAATGGAAGAAAAACAGAAACATTAGCATATCACCTTTTATAAACTTTACTTTTTCTCTATACATTGTTATCTAGTATTTCAGAGTCTTTGGACAGCTTCTTTTATCTGTTACACATACAAGGTCGTGTCCTTATTTCATTTTGACTAGAATTGGAAGCTAGTCAATGATTTAGTTTGTAGCAGCATTGTAAATTGGAGTGCAGCTGTAGAATATTATTCAGTGTTGTATTCTGCTACCTGATGGGTGGTTCTGTAATCCCAGTTATTGTTGTTTTGAGTATACCTTTTGAGATTTTAGATAGCATACTGCTTCTGGTCCACAGAAAATAGAAACACTGTCCCAGGGTACTATTCTAGAAAAGGTTCGAGAGTTTGAGGAACTCATGACTATGGCTTGCAAAAAATAAAAATAAAAAAATACACTTTTCACTCAGTTTCTATTGGGAGATTTGAATTCCTATTACTTATATGAAAATCAGTATGGCTATAAGAACACTGCTCTATTCTACCCCTGTGGTCACACGCAGTCAGTGGGAATACCACAGCTTGTGAAAAAGTATCTGAGGCACAGCTCTGTGGTGCCTGAAGCCATTGTAAGATGAGGTCTGGACATAACACTTGAAAAAAGGTATATGATGCAATTTAAGGAAAAGAGAAAACAGGAAAGCTTTCGTGAGGGCTAGGAATAGATACATTGATTACAATGGTCTAAAAACCCTTTGCACATATCTTTATGAAGAGAGAAAGAGAGGGAGGGAGGGAGAGAGAGATCAAAATTAAAAGACAATCATTTACTCACTGGGAAGTAGGTTGGAGTGCACTGTGAGGGCTAGATGGAATCCATATTTTTAGGAAAAAAGCACGTGATTTGTCTGTACATTTAACTAGTGTTCAGATTTCCTCTCCTAATATCTTTAACAATGTTTTCCATTGTTGACAGTTTCATATACACATATAATGTATTTTGATCTAATTTCTCCCATTCACCCTCTTTATCCCCTTCCCACTCCCATCAACACCTTGTCTAAGGATCTTTAAAGTTGTATTTCAGGATCTCACCAAAGCAATACTTACTGTTCAATTTATATTATTTATGCAATTGAGACATTATTTAAAAATTTCTACTAAAAGAATGAGAATGAAAGAAACCAGAAAGAGCAAGTACAGCTCATATGACTCCATTTTTATAGAGCATATGGAGTGAGGCCTGGAGGAGGGAAGAGAATGTGTCACTGATTATGACTTCCTTTTGGATTGTCGATGTTCTGGAATTATTAGTGGTTATGGGTGCACAGCTTTGTGCATATGCAAAAGCATCCGACTTGTACAACCTTTAATTGAATTAACATGATGTGTGAATTATAAGTCAATTGCCAAAACAGAGTGAAGATTTCTGGTAGAATTCAAATATAGCACCACTTCTGCATATAGAAACCTACAAAGTTTATTGCTTTCTACCAGAGGATTAATAAGTTTAAAATATAGAACATATAGGATAAGCACGTGGTGGAACAATAGAGTAGTGAAACACTATCTTTTTGGAGGCAGGGTCTTTTGGGAGGCTGACCTTGAACTTGTAATGTGGGGGTGGTAACAGTGGGGTGAACACCTGAAGCTTCACTCACTGCATTTCTCCCAGAGTTTGTATCTCAGCACACCAAAGAATTGGACAAACTTAGATAGAGAGCATTCTTACATCACATATGTTTATTTATATCAGAGTAAATTCAGAGGATTCGGGAGTGGGATTAGGGAAAGTAGCCCATACCTTATTTAAAGGGAAAGGAGAAGTTAAAAAGATCTCCAGCCACTGGTGTGGAGAGGCCACATGGAGGAGGTTTTAGCCACATAAAACCTGTACTGGGAAGCCAAACCAGAAAAAGAAGGAAGGATATCCGAGGGCTCCCATCATGAGGGAAAAGGTTCAGGTGGGGAAGAACCCTGAGCTGCTCACCACAGCCTAATGGCAGTGGTTAGGGGGCCTTACCCAAGGCCAGGAGCCTGGAGACTCATATGTCCTTCTGCTGGGCCATGTGGGGAGAGAGAGAAGAGAGAAGAGAGAAGAGAGAAGAGAGAGAGAGAGAGAGAGAGAGAGAGAGAAAGAAAGAGAGAGAGAGGAGAGAGGAGAGAGAATTATTTCCTGTTCCAGTGATTATTCCCTGGTCCAGGTGAGTAGAGAGACAGCTGGTTGGTCTATCCTTCACCAATCAGTTTCAGGATTAGGTTTTAACTCTAGTTAGAGATATCTCCCACTAAAGGGGAGGGGGTTAAGCAAGAGATGAGTGTAGCCTGCCTGAAAGTACAAATTAACCTGTCATAAAGTCACAGCAATCCTCCTGCCTCAGCCTCCTGAGTAATGAGATTAATGGCTGCACCATTGTGCCCAGCTTAAAATAGTTTTTAATGAAAACAAAACTTAATGGTGCAACCTTTTTCTTTGTAGACTTGGGTTTCCATGGACTCGTTCTCTTATCTTTTCTGCACACATGGCTGGCCATTTCTATGTCATCTCTGAACACTTCTGCTTTCTCCCAGTTTCCCTCTAGTTTCTTCTTCAGCTCTACTTTTTCTCCCCCCAACTCTGTTCACTGAATCCATTCTTCTTGTCCATAAACACTTTCTGAGCTCTGGGTTAGATTAGTGCTGCCAGTTGAGTAAGATACTACCTAAGACAAGATCCAAAAAGGAAAAAGAACAGTAGTTAGAATGCAGGAATTTTCCTGCAGGGAGTTGACTAAAGATATGATAGGAGAATTGGAAATTCAAAGAGAAAACAGTGCCTTGATCAGAAATTAGCAAGAGCCAGGAGCCACTTCAGTCCACAGGATGCTAAAGTCCAAAGTGGGAGGGTGGCATCCTTAGATCTCTGACGTAGTGACACAAGTTGCATCCAGGTCTATAGCCAACTACCCTGCAGGA
Organism: Zapus hudsonius; assembly: GCA_004024765.1. Classification (NCBI taxonomy): domain Eukaryota; kingdom Metazoa; phylum Chordata; class Mammalia; order Rodentia; family Dipodidae; genus Zapus; species Zapus hudsonius. The sequence goes on along the minus strand of PVHP010000418.1, from coordinate 111,591 downwards.
TGAGTTCTGTGGAGGGGCAACAGTTCACTAGGTAAACTGGGGAGTGGGTGTGCCTCCCCCTTCCTAGTCTCTCTCCAGGGCTTTTCTTGGCTAAAAGGAGTTGGGAGTCAGCTGATCTAGTAAACATCTTGAATGGCTATGCTTTAGAGCGTGAATCTCAACAGAAAAGACATTAGTGGAGTGAGGGAATGAGGCCTAGAACCTACCAAATATTGACCTCGTTCATGAGAGAGCCACAGATAAGTCTAGGATGCATACAAACAGCTATGATTCACACACAAATATATTATATTAAAATAAATCCTGCAAATAAATGAGCAATTAATTCTGTTTGGGAGGTGCAGGGTAATGTTTCAGAAAAGTAAAAGGTATGAATAAATTTTCTTAAAAGAAAAGGCCAAGCCAACCCTGGGAAAATGAATACTGAATGAGATTCCTAAGGTGAAGCACAGCAGGCTGTGCTGGGGTGTCTAGCAATACATTATTATTATTATTATTATTATTATTATTTGACAGAGGGTTTTATCATGTAGCCTGGGCTGACATTGATCTCACAGTGATTCTCCTGCCTCAGCTTTGGGAGAGCTCCGATTCCATGAGCCTCTGTGCCTGGCCATACATTAAGACTTGGGGTGACTCTGGAAGAAGTCTAGGGGCATGGACGACGAGGAGTGACATTGTATGCTGCACTTTCTGGACCATGACAAAGTCTAGGTTGAACACTGGGAGAGTTGTCTGCTGAGCTCTGGGGAGGGTGTTCTGGCTGCACTGTAGCATGGAGGGTGGTATGACTGAAACATGCAGAAGTTGGAGTTAGCAGGGGTGACGTTTTCCCAGGACCTGAGAATGCCATAATATCCAGGCAAATCCCCCTCAAGAGGGACTTCTTCCACAGGACCCACGTCTGTAAAGTTCTACTTCCTTCCACCAGTGCCACCCTGGGCACCAGGCTTCCAGCACATGAACCTGCTCGGGATAAGCCAGAGGACTAGTTCAGCCTTTCCGGTCTGTGATCACTTAGGGCATCAACGAGGTCTACTCCTACCATTTGGCCCACTGGAAGCCACTTCCTTCCTATCCTGCTGTTCCCTCTTCTGGCATGTCCAAGAGATCCCTTGCCCCCTATACCACACCATCTTCTTTCTGTCTCCATTGCTGAGGTTCTACTATTTCTTCACCTTTATTGAATCCTGTCTTTAATGGACATTTTTGGAGTATTGTCTGAAAGTTGAGTGTATCTCAAGTCTAGTTAGATTTATAGATAGTTCTGACATAATAAAATATATGCTTTAAAAAATCTGTGTGGTTTAGGGGCTAAAGGTGCACAGTCTGATCGCCCTGGTTTGATTCCTCAGTCACCTAAAGTCAGATGCACAAAATGGCACATGCATCTGGAGTGTGTTCTGGTGTGCCCATCTCTCTTACTCTCTTCTTGTAAGTAAATAAGTAAATAAATAAATATCAAATAAAATACCTCCAAAGAAAAAATAACCGTGCTATGAAAAGTTGTACAATAAATATCATAACTACCATAGGAAAAGTGAGGTTGGAGACAACACTCAAAGCCAATTATGATGCGGAAAAAAGTAAAAATCTAAGATCCACGATAGCACGATTTTATACAAGTCAACTGTGAAAAATATGTAAATACTGCAATAAAATGGCACTGAACTTGAAAAACCTCCCAGATTGTGGACTATTTACAAAGTGGAGGAAAGAGAGTGACCAGAACTTGAACAGAAAGTTGTCCGAGAGCAGCGGTAGCAGGTGGTGTTTGGGACGGGAGCCTGTTTATACTGAAGGGTGTCTCTGTCTTGCTGGGTTCATGCTCTATGTTCACCTAGTAGTTCTGGTAGATGAAATCATGTACAATAAGCAAAACCAAAATATGAGTTATGCTCATATTGCTCCCTAGAATCAATTGATTGCAGTAAATTTTCATTTTCTGAGGAAATCTGAGACCTATTGGAGCTGACTGAACTGTCTCTGCACCGTGCTTACAAAGACTCTGCTTCATTGTTCTGACTATTCCCTCACCTTATGCATTTTTATCAGCTGGATGACTCCTTGATCACCAACAAGTCACAGAGCTTTCTGCATGTACTGCGCCTTTGCTCTATGTCTGAGACCCCCCCCCCCCAAACATCTAAGATGTTCCAATCATCAACCTGCCTGCGCACTTGAGTCTGAAAATATTGCCACAGTCTTGGACGTCTGTTTTTTCTCTCTTGTTTACAAAAGGGTCATCTGTCTGGTGCACAATTCTCGTTTTGGTTGCACATTAGAACCAACTGGGTAACTTGGAAAAAAAATCAGATTTCACACTTGATGTCTCAAATTAGGTAGAATGTCTGGGGCTCAATATTAGGATATTTAAAAAATGCCACCAGTGCCTGGCGTGGTGGTGCATGCCTTTAATCAGAGACATTACCTCCCTCAGCTACAATTCATTCATAAAGGGGCAACCTTGATTCCTCCCTGCTATCCATAACCCCTTGCCACATGGACTGTTCCAATATGCCCACCGAGAGGATGCCCAGGGGATTGAGGGTTGGGGAGAGGGAAATGGGAATATAAGCACAATATTTACTCAATCAATGTATCAGATTTTGGGCAATAAAGATAAAGAAACAAACAAAAAATACACTTGGAAGGCAGAGGTAGGAGGAGCACCCTGAGTTCAAGGCCACCCTGAGACTACATACTGAATTCCAGGTCAGCCTGGGCTAAAGTGAGACCCTATCTGGAAAAAAAAAATACCACCAATGATTCCAATGTGGAATTCTCAAAGACTGGGAATCACTGGGTTAGAATGCTGGTGTTTAAACTTCTGTGTTCACAGCAGTTACCTGGGGATTTGCATTCTTGAGTGGGTCTGAGAGGCACCTGAGATGCACCATTTTAATGGGCTCCCAGGGTTTACTGTGCTGCTGCTCAAAGGCCACATTTTGAAGAGCAGAGACTTTCCACACAGTCACACAACATCTTCCACCTCGTTCATCTTCAGGACGAGTTTCTTCCCAGGTACTTACTCCAGCAGGTGGATGTGAGGTCCCCAGGATTCAGCTCCTCCTCGAGCCAAGGTCACAGCCTGCCCTTATGCACACCATACTCCTGGTCACCAGCTTAGGTGCCGGGCCTCTCTGGTTCTCAGGGGCACTGATTCAGAAGTAAGCTTACTGCAGAAAAGCCATGGGAACACGAGATGTTCTGTTACTATTTCTGCAGAAAATTTTTTTCTTTGCAATGCCCCTTTCTTGTGCATGTTAAGCTACTTTGGTATTTGATTCTGGACAATAATGAAAAAAAATATATAGTTTAGCTCTGCCTTGGACAAAGGGCTGTGCTGCCAGGTTATCTGTTTCAACAAAATAGTCCCTTACCTTCTGCACTGCATTCTATGGTCCATGCCTCTGGGGGTATATAAATTTTAATTCCCTATCATTCTCCCCCTAGTCATTTGACAGACTCCTGATCTCAGCCTGTGTAAATCCTTTCCTAATGAAATAACTGCAAATCATCATGTTTTCCATCCTTTCTCCAAACTCTCTTATTCTCTTGGGCTTTCCTGGAGAGAGGGATCTGCTATCCTGACAGAACCCCCAAATCTCCATTCCTCTCTTCCCAGAACACTGAAACCAAGCCTGTACCACTGTGAGCTCCAGTCAAGGGGACCTTGAATCAGACTTTGAATCTCACTCCCCTTATGCCCCTAGACTACATTTTATTTGGTGCTATCCATTGCCACTTGGAAACACTATTTAATTTTTTTGTTTTATTTGATTTTAGTTGACATACTATAATTGTGCTACTTCCTGGGGTGCAATTTGATGATTTAGTCCATGTTTCTACTGGTAGTGATTAAATCAGGATAATTAGCATAACCTTAAATACTTCTCATGAAACAGTGGTTTTCCTCTTCCAAATATTTTCTCTCTAAAGATCAGCATCTTCCTCCTTCTTGTTGCTGTAATTGACAAAGCTTCCTGTACCTCCTCTTCCTCCTCATTTATTGATGACTTTTCAGCAATAGGCTTTCGATCTTTTTCTAACATGTCAGTTTATGTCTTCATTTTGACAACAACTTTCCTCAATTTTAGTTTCAATTACTGTGGGTACTCTTGGAATTTAGAAAAGTCCAGAACTTTGCTATATTATTTTAACCTAGCCTTACACTGAAGCAGTGCATGGCTAAATTGTTTTTCTAAATGCCAGCCTTTCCTGCCTACTTTCTGGGAACTATTATTCTGCTTGGAGATTGTAAACACTGTACAAGCTTACATGAGCTTAAATAACATCTTCCAAATATAATTAACTTCTACATTATATTTGAAGATGTAAATAACATTTTTTTCTAAACAAAGTAGGCTTGTTTTTATAGCTTGCTTGCAGAGAAAGTCACTTTTGCAGGGTTGCTGCCAGCATTTATGCATCATAATTCTGCTCTCTGTTTCATATATTGATTTTATGGTCTACAGAGTAGAAAATAAAACAACCTTAGTAGAGACAAAAGAATCTGTTTCCTCTCATTCTTCCTATTACATTTAGGCTAAACAAATATAAAGCTAATTAACTGACTGAAAGGAAATCCTCAGCACCTGTGCACTGTGAAAGCAACCTGGAGTAAATTTGCTTGAGCACACCTTTGTGCAGATTTCCTCAGAGTGTGTGTGCGCACATGTATGCATGTGTGACTGCTGGTAGACTAGCTTATAAAAAATACAACCTGCAGAAGAAATTGCATTTCGAAGAGAACCATTATTTTTACTGCCCTGGAGGAATATATCCCCCAAAAGAAGGCTGATTTCTTCTCTTGAGTAATTTGCCCTTTGCATCCTATCCTCCGTTAATAGAAGATGCTGTGGGGGGGGGGGTGAGTGTAACTCCAGCCTCACTCACTTCTGCTGCCCCATCAGCCCCTACCTCCTGGGTATCGGTCACCAAGAGAATTTGGCGCCTGTGCTGGAAGTTCCACTGAAAAGGGAAGAGAACTGTGTCCATCACAAATGCCTCTGCCATTTGCTTGTCCCTAGGCAAGTGTCCAGTCTCTGTAAGTGATGATCTTATTAAGGATCTGCTTTTCCAACCTTCCCTAGGGAATAGTTTTTATTGTCTGCCATTCAGTGCTAAGTGCAGGACAGTTGACAGCCCCTGTTTAGTCAGGCTTCTAGTCGTGGTGAGCAGTGGCCTCTTTTTGTAACCCACACAGCAGGTTGGACCGGCGAATAATGTCCTTTCAGAGCGGACTCAGGGGGGCTAGGGCTAGGGGCTGGTGGCAGAGCACTTGCCTAGTGCTGTGGCCTGAAAAAGAACCGTCGCCCACTTGCTGATGTGCTAAACACTGGGGTCCAGCAGGTGGTGCTATTTTGAGAAGTCTGGAAAATTTAGAAGGTGGCACCTACCTGAAGCAGGAAGTAGGTCCCTGGGGGGCAGGTACTGAGGTGTATCTTGATTCAAATTCTCTCCTCTTCCCTCCTTTCCTCCTCTTTCACCCTCTCTCTCCATCTCCCTCTTCCCTCCTTTCCTTCTTTTCTTTCTCCCTCTCTCTTCCTCTCTCTCCTGTCTCCCCCTTCCCTCCCTCCCCTTCCTTTCCCTGTCCTTCTCCTTCTCTTTCTCTCTCTCTCCCCCACCTCTCTCTCCATATATATATACATATATATATATATGTATATATATATATACATATATATATATATGCAATAAGCTCCTGGTACTATGATGTTCTTCCCAAGCACATGGTACTAAATTATTAGTAATAAAACCCCTGAAATTGTGAGTAAAAGTAAATCATCCCTCCCTTAAGTTTTTTACATCAGATATTTTAGTCAAAGCAATCAAAAACTAAGCAACGCACCTAGAATGCTGAAGGCTCCAAGATTACCCTTCATAACGGCATTTAAAAAAAAAAAAGAGAAGAAATGTAACCAGAAATGGAGACTGTTTGTTCAGTGTGCAAATCATACCACTGTTGTTACTTCTTCCTCCTTGGGCTTGTTTGAGGGTAATTAGAGAAAAGCAAATCCAAGATGCTACAAAGCTCATTGGCTCCAACCTCTCAATGGCTAAAGGCTATCAGTAGTCTTAATGTGGTGTTGGTATCCTCTCCTCTCCTTTGTAGTGTATACAACAACGTTTTAGCTGACACAGCTGAAAATCAAGGCAAGGGTATTTTGAAGGTGCATTAACACAGGAGTCTGTCCCTGAAGTACATGCCTTGCCTTCCTTCAGTACGAATGACGTCAAGTGAGTTCGAACAGGCACAGCTTTGCTTGGTTTAGCACCATGCTTTGCACAGACACTCAGCACTCTGAAGTCAAGCAGGCATCCTCAGTGCTCCGCTCATCATCTAAGGGTGCTGGAGTCAGGGCTGAGGAGGGAGAGAAGCACCGGGGAACGTGGGGGTTTGCTTGGTGTGGCTGGGCTAACAGTATGAATGTCAAAAGGAAGTTTATTTCAAATTTTCTGAAATGTGTCAAATATCACAAAATACATACAATATTAACATAATGAAAAATGAGCCAACAGAAGCTGACAGATTGCCTATTTTTTTCCTTTAATGTCCCACCTCTAAAGTAAATTACCTTTATTAAGGAAAATGTTAGAATCCTCCTTTTGATTTATAGTAATTAAGATGCCAGTTGAATGTATTTAAATAATTACACATTTATTTCTATAGGTTTATAGTTTTGTAATACTGAGAATGTAAGGAAGTATAGCAAGTTTATATAGATACATTGAAATATTTATATATTTATATCCATGTGAATTATATTTCTATGTATTCTAGTTGTGATTATAACAGTAAGCATATGTGTGCAATTTTCTAATAAAGTTAGCTTTCCAAGACAGTGAGATTCTAATATTGCAGAAAACTAATAGAGGGCTAAAAATTAAGATTAGTTACCACCAAAAGGAATGGTAGAATCTAAAAAGAATTCAGCACTTATTTGTAAAAAGGCAATTAGCCATGCAAACTTATGCAAATGGAACAGAGATGTTCATGAAGAAATGCCATGAACTAAGGGGTATCTTTTAAAAAAATATTTATTTTTATTAATTAGGAACTTTATTGTATGGACAAATCATGTGTTAATCTCATTCCCCTCCTATTATTCTGTTATATTCTCTCCTTCTGCCCCCATTCCACTGAGGACCCTCCTCAGTGGCTTACTGGTATTCACCATGGGGTTATGGGTTATGAATGCAGCAGTCTGTCACTGTGGCCGGGGCACTGCCTCTGGATATTCCCTTCCACCCCGTGGCTCTTACAATCTTTTCGCTCCCTCTTCTGTAATGTTCCCTGAGCCTTGGTGGGTGTGTGATAAATCTACTTCAATGTTGAGCTCTCAACAACTTCTGGAGCTCTGCTTTGATACATTTTGAGTGTCCTCAGTGTCTGTCTCCATCTCCCATTCCAGCACTGAAGGCCTCAAGGCTTCTGGGTGCTGATGGTCTTTAGTCCAGGCTGGAAGGCTGAGGAAGCTTCGTTCCAATGCTCATGAAGGGATGCATGACAGGCACCAGCAGCCAGGCAGGCAGGCAGTTGTGTGTGGGGGGGGTAGATTTTCTTCCACTTATATAGCCCTAGGTGGGTCTGGCAACCCTTTCCTCACCCTCTTTGGGGCCCTTCTTGCCTAGAGGATCTGAATTAAGGAATATTTGTCAAAATAATTTCTGCTTCTAACTTCTGTTTTGAAAAGCACATTTATTTTCTTGTCTCTCATCATTACTTTTCTTTTCAGACAATGTGACAAAGAGGAGCTTGTATTCTCAGAAAGAGAGGGTTTGGTTCACAAGAGGCCAGCCCCTGTCTAGCTCCTTATCTTCAGCATCATGGCTGAAGCTTTGCTCCCTTGCTCCCGCTTCCTTCTTCACAGGACATCTCTTCCCAGCATGGGTTCTGCAGAAAAGCTCAACCAAGGCTGGACTTCCCAAGAGTAAGCACGTCACTCAGGATTCACCCGGAGCCACTGTGGCATTCATTTAGCTTCGGGAAAAGAATTTGTATCTATACTAAGGACTTCCTCAACAACTGTATCTCTGAAGAAAAAATTCTTTTCAAATTCATGAGCGTGACAAAGACCTGTTAATACAGGTCCTAATTGGGTCTACAAATTTTGCAAAGGTAACCGTGTTAATGAAAATGTTATTTGAGGTCAAGGAATCTTGTTGCCTGGATCCAAGTTAGGAGGCTCTGATTTATCAAGTCTGGAGAGTGGACTGGGCCTTTGGAGTTTAAAAAATCTTTCTGGGAAATTCTAATAAGCAGACCAGGAAAAGAGCCACTGTATAAAGCTCTTTGGATTAAGTAAGCAGAATATTCTATGAAATTTGCATTCTAAATATCAGACAGATATATATGTGCATACATATATGTATAATATTTATATTTGCACACAAACATAGATTATATACATTTTGTATATGTACAAGTACATGTATATATAGAGATGCCATATATGTATATATACTTTCTTTTTACTACATGATAGTATTTTGAGAACTGTAATATTTAGAGTTAGTAAAATACTATATAAACAGATCCAGTGATTGTGCTTGAAGCTCCCCTGTTCACATAAATCATCAAAGATAATTTTTGAACACATTTCCATTCCTGGGCTGCAGAAGGATGGTCAGAACAGTTTTATACAGTAAATGTGTGATTAATGTCTATTAATTAAATTCATGAATCAAAAGGAAAAAAAATTGAGCATAACATACAATCTTGCCAACTTCAGCAGTCAATTTAATTAGGCAAACCGTTTCTGGTGTTTTGTCATTCAAAGGCTGGCTATTGGTGCCTTGGAGGAGAGAGCCTGGCCTGTGTCTGCCTGCAATTCTGTTAGGACTGAGACTCATCTGTCATCAGTTCGGTTTGCAGTTTGCTCTTAACATATGACTAACCCAGTGTTTTCAAAGAAAAAAATAAAGAAGCAGCAGCCTAGTTTTGATCTGTGCCATTTTTTTTACAGTATACAAAGCCCCTTATTTGTAATATTTGATTTGATCCTGACAGTTCACATTGTACAGGTACTAAAACAAATAAGCTACCTGTTGCGTTATACATAGTACGGTCACTCCCAGCAGGCAAAGTTGAAATAACTCTAAAAGAAAAATAAATTAATTTAAAAATATTTAAAATGATATTTAGTTCATGAGAAAGCACAAATATTTTTATTTTATAGTTATAGATATTTTGATTTTATTTTTCATTTTCTTCATTTAGTGGCAACAATTTTATATACATCAACAACAAATAGTAATAGTTCATCATTCACATTAAGAAGTAAAGCACTGGACAAATTCCATTTAGATGAAATATAAATAAAGATAAGGTACTTCAGAACATGGATTGGCAGTTGTCTGGGACTGGCAAGGAAGGCCAATTTCAGCTGGGCAAAGATGATTTTTAGGATGATGGAAATGTTCTAAAATTACACTGTGAACATTGTTAGATGAGTCTATAAATATAATAAAAATCATTGGAATTATTACTACAAGGGACACAATTTGAAAATGGTAACCTTATATTCTATGAATAAGCATCAAAATAGATAAAAATTTCATTAAAGGATATTTGCAACCTTTTTATATCTCATCTTATGACATAACATGTTAAAAGTATACAATTATATAATGCTTTTATAATACTCTTACTTGGAAATAGGTCGGCAAATGTAATAGTCTTTGTAATGATGATAAAAGTCATAATTTTTGCATAACAGTTTCAGCCTCAAGAAAAAATGAATTGTTTAGTTTTATTTTCACATAATTTAATAAAACTAAATTTTCTTAGTTTCTCCAGTAATACAAACTGATGAATTTGTGACTATTATTACTTATGAATGACTATTACTTAAGCATATATAAATGTACATATAAAAAATCACCTAAGAAGAAATACATTAATTCAAAAATAATAATTGAGTATATATAAAACCCTCGAGGCACTCCTATGAGAAAAGTAAGCAATGATTGACATTCTGTTTGGAATTCATTTGTAAGTGGCTGGTACTTTCCCAATATAAACTGTCTCCTTCATAATAAAATTAGAAATATTAAGATTTCTTAAGCTTTGATTTTTTTTACCAGTATAGAGTAAAGTTTTTGCCCAAGCTCAAAGTATTGATTAAATAACTATCCACCCCAGAAATTCTTACCAGCTCTAAGACATTGTGGCCAACCAAGCATGGATAGTAGGTGAAAGTATGTTCTGTCCTGTGAGCTTCCTAGATCCTATAGGGGAAGGAGACCTGAAGTCTAGCCATCTCTGTGCATCTCAGCGTTTCTTAGGGGTGGATCCGCTTGAGCAGTGCAGTGTTTGTAGCTTGGCTTCTGCTCACATGTTCTCTGTGATCAAGAACGGAAGACAGTTGTGTTTGGTTTGATTTTGTTGCAGTCAGTTTTCTTGTTGCTGCACAGAAAAGAACCCAATCAAAAGAAGATTATGGGAGGAATGGATTTATTTTGGCTTACAGACTGGAGGGGAAGCGCCATCCTGGCAGGGAAAATGATGGCATGAGCAGAGGGTGGACATCACCTTTGTCACAGCACTGTAACAGCGGCAGAAAGGTGTGCCAAACACTGGCAGGGGGAAGCTGGCTATAACCCCATAAGCCCGCTCCCAAAAGCACAGCTCCAATTCTCAAAAGTGCCATCAGCTGGGGATCAAGCATTCAGACCACATAAATTTATGGGGACACCTGATGAAACCACCACAGGCTTCTTATCCCAGATTAGCAGAGCTGTCTCCCATAAGCAACAATAAAGGCAAATAAAAAACCTTCTTCCTTGTTTCCATTTTTCTTTTAATTTCAACTTATATTTATAAGGATCATGAGTTATGACTTTCTTAATTTTGTGAATGCCTTAGCATAATGTGTCCAAGAAAATAGCCATTTTTTTACATGTAAGGGACTAGATAAAAGAGGACCATCTGAGTGAATGATAGACCTGCTCACACTCCTCCTGGAGGCTAATTCCTCAGGGAAGAGAGAGGACTAATGTATAGATGATGCAATTTTATAACTATTTGTTTAAAGGCTCAGTCTTTGATGAGCCATAGTATCTGCCTAGAAAATTAGAAGAATTTTCATTGTTCCTTATTTTCTGCTCACCTCTCGTCTTTTGCAGCTAGGGCTAATCATAGTTTTAGAAAACATGATGGGGTTGTGTCTTTGGAGACTTGGTAGTGGATATTCACAGGTTCCTTTCAACGAAGCTGGTGTGCTGGCGCAGTACTGCAACCTCAGCTACTTTGGAGTTTAAGCCAGAGGATCCCAAATCCAAGCCTCCTTGGGCTACAAACTGAGTTCCACGTCAACCTGAGGGATTTAGTAAGACCTTATCTCAAAATAAAAAGCAAAACAAGAGCTTGGGGTGTGGTTCAGAAGTAGAGCATTTTTTAAAGTCTTTGTAAGGCCCTTGGTTGATCCCAGCTACTACAAAAATGCATTTTGATGAAAAGGTATATATATATATATATATATATATATATATATATATATATATATATATATATATATATATATATATATATATGTGTGTGTGTGTGTGTGTGTGTGTGTGTGTGTGTGTGTGTGTGTGTGTGTATGTGTGTGTGTTTTTCTCCCCATACTCTAAGAAGGGCTTTTTGTGGGTTTGCCTCTTTGCTTTGCTGACCCAGGGTGCAGGGTAAAGGTACAGGATTGAGGAAGAAATGGATGACTGAACCCTTCTTAGGCAAGGGAGAATGGGCACAGAGAGAGGCTGGCCAGGAATTTTGCAAGGCATGAGAGGAAAGGGAAGTCGGCCTGGGTCAGGTACTGTGGGTTGTTGTACACTTGGGGGCATCAATTTTGGCTTTCTGTTTAGTGAAGTATAATTTTCTTCTTTGTTTACTCTTCAAGGTGGCAAATTACATTGCTTAAAAAGTATGCTAGAGTTGAACTTGTATTTCAGCGATGGGAAGAGTCTGCCTACGCAGAAGATGATCAGACTTCATTCTGATTGCTCTGTTGCTGTCACTGGGTACAAACGATAACTGGGTTTCCCTCTCTTGGTTGCATTTTTTAAAAATTATTTATTTAAAAATATTTATTTATGAGAGAGAGAGAGAGAGAGAGAGAGAGAGAGAGAGAGAGAGAGAGAGAGAGAATAGGAGCCAGGGCTTCCAGCCACTGCAAATGATATGCGCCATTGTTTGTATCTGGCTTTATGTGGGCACTGGGGAATCAAACTCAGATCCTTCTGCTTTGCATGCAAATACCTTACCCGCTAAGCCATCTCTCCAGCCCTAGGTTGGATTTTTATTACTACCATTCTGTGTAGCCACTTGAATTGCAATGGGCAGGTATTTTCTGTTACTTTTTAAAAAATAACATTTTGGGGTGTTTTTCATTTTTAAAACCTTATTTTTAGAGCAGTTTATAGCAAAATTAAGAGAAAAGTATAGGTATTTTCCATAAGTGCTCTACCCCAGCAAAAGGATCCTCTGCTTTTATCAAAATCCGCCATATAAGTGGTATATTTGTTTCAATTTATAGACCTACTCTGCACACAATAATTGCTACAAATATACAAATTGACAGATTGCATTAGAATTAGCTCTCAGTTTTCTGGCCTGGACAACTAAAGAACAGTGTATTTCCATGCTTGTGGTATTATTCAAAGCATTTTCCCTCCCCTCAAAACCCTCTTTGCTCTACTTTGTCATCCCTCAATCTCCCCAACCCCTGGGAGCTACTGCTTTTATTTTTATTTCCATAATGGTGCCTTCTCACAATGTCATATGTCAGAATCATATAGTATGTAGCCTTTTCAGATTAGGTTCTGTCACTAACATAATCTGCAACCAGTGTTTTTCCATACGCTTTTTCTTTTTTCTTTCTTTTTTCATTATTAATTGTCAATAATTAGATACATTGCATGAACAAGTCTTATGATGGTATCCACATTTCCTCCTCCCTGTCCCCATTCTACTGAGGACCCTCTATATTGTATATCAGAGGTCTCTGCTTTATCTAAATATCATTGACCAATTTCCCCTGGCAGCTCATGCAAAACCTTCCAGTGCTACACATGCTACCATCTGGGAGCTGGTCACCATTCTGGATCTAGCAGGATCTCTTGGTGCTGTTTGATGACACTTTGTGATTTCTTCAGCAATAGGGTCTTACATTAGGCCTGGGGCAGGTATTCAAGAGCTTTGACAGAAGTCTGTCACATTTTGGGGACCTAGTGGATCTCTTTGATCAACAACTCGGTGTGGGAAGTAACCAATGACTGGGACAGGGAGATGCAGGCCTTCTGTGCCTTTTAATGGCTTTAGTCTTGTTTCTTTTTCATGGTAATATTCCGTTTTCTGGATATAAGTTTACCCATTCACCTACTGAAGCTTAACTCACTTGCTTCTATTTTTAGGCAAATATAAGCTTCCATGTAAAAGTTTTCATGTGGGCATAAGTTTTTAACTCATTTGAATAAATACTCGAAGTCTGGTTGCTGGAACTTTTTAACTTTTTGAGCAAGGATTGCTAGAAAGAAAGGTTTAATTTTGCATTGTTATGTGGATATGATTCTCATTTCAAGTTCAAGTTCAATGGAAATATAGATTTCACCCAATCGAATGAATGTAAGTTGGGGATTTTGAGGTGAGATGGTGAATTAGCAACCTCACCAATGGAACCCAGTGGGGGAAAGACCAGTAAAAAGAGCACACAATAAGCTCATTTTTTGCAACAGACAAGATCTGTAAAATAACTGAGATCTCTGTGGGGAAGCAGGTAGGAGCCACCACAAATTGGTGTGTTTTTGCACATCTAGCCTAACCAGTCACCTGTGAGCTCAGTGGAAACAGTGCCATTTCCACACACACTGGCCTTACAGAGTCAGAAGCAGCGGAAGCAGAGCATGGGCATTGGCTGAGGTCCAGGGAAACCTGAAGACAATGTCTCACCACCTCCTCTCCCTTCACACTAGCACTGGGCACACTGAGGTTGAGCTGATGTGAAGGGCTCCCACTTGGCCCTCCACACAAGCACTGAGTAGAGCCAAGCTGACAGGCAAGTCCGGAGTGAAGTGGCTTCTCAATTTAAAATCCATCCACCAAGGAATAAATATTAATACAATGCTTTTCTTTTTGAATTTATTGTACTTTTTTATAACTTGCTTTTGATTATTTGTATGTAATTGTTAATTTTTTAAAAGTTTTTATTGATAGCTTCCATAGTTATAGAGCATAAACCATTATGATTCCCTCCCCACCCTCCCTCACATCTCTTCCCCCTCTCAATTAGTCTCTGTTTTGTTTCCGTGTCATCAACTTTTCCTCCCATTATGTGTAGGTATTATCAGGCACTGGGGAGTCAAGAATATCAAGGCCATTTTGTGTCTGGAAGTTTGCATTGTAAGCAGTTTTACCCTTCCTTTGGCTGCAATGGTTAATTTTTAAAAACATCTTTTATTATATATTTTGAGGCTTCACTGTTGCATATGTATCTTATGCTGTTTGTGTTTGTGTGTTGCTCAGTTAGGATTTAGAATTGCTCAGCACGTTGCTCCACATACTGGATGATATATTGGGCACCCCCTCAGCTCTTCCCCAGTTGACCTCGCACTCTTCCCTGTACTCAGCCCCTCATTTCCCTCTCACTTCTCATCTTAGTGAGAACATTCCTAGTGTACTCCATACCATTCCCGTTCATTTATCCTCAAACAGTTATTGAAGTGAAAGGGGTTTGCATTATAAATTGGCTTGTCTGACAATTATGTGGGGGTACGTCTAGTAGCTGTGACCACTGACTGCCATGGTTAATATTCTACTCTGAGAACTATAAAGTAGCCTAAATAAACCCCTCGAGCTCCTGGACTGATAATAGAACTCCTGAACTGTACACCTAATACAACAGTTGATAAAAAAAAATCAAAGCAGCGAAATAACCCCAGGTGTGTAAATCCCAACACATCACTAGAAGCTTGATATCTCAAGGTCACATTACTCCTCTCAAAATTATTAATCACACAATAATGATTTACAATGTTAGCTAATTAGGGGAAATTCAAAATAGAGAACTCAAGATAATAATTATAAATATGATCAAAGAAATCAAAGAAGAAAACAAATCTTAAGAACATACAAAAACTAGCTGAATGAAACAAGGAGGTTGATATAAGATATTTTTACTTATTCATAAAAAGAAAAGACATATGAAAGAAAAACCAAACTGAAATGCTGGAAATGAATTTTAAAAATCTAATAAAACTAAGAAATAAGAAATGCAAATGTTTAATCAATATTTAAAAAATGACATCCTTAATCATGAGGGCAAAGCAAATTACACCCCAGTGAGAATTGCTATCATCAAGGTATCAAGTAGTAAAATGTGGGTGTGGATGTGGGGAAAGGGAACCCTGATTCACTATGGGTTTAGCCATCATGGAAATCAATTTGGAAGTTTCTCAAAAAGCTAAAAAAAACTATCATATGACCCACCTATACTACTCCTGAGTATATACCCAGGGGACACTATATCCCACCACAGAGATACTTGAATAATTTATAGTAGAAAAGAAATAGAATCAGCTTAGATGCCAGGCAACTGATAATGGATAGTGTAAATGTTGTACATATACATAATGGAACTCTATTCAGTCATAAAGAAAAATGAAACCATGAAATTTACAGGAAAAGGATGAAGCAGGAAAATATCATACTAAGTACAGTAACCCGGACTCCGAAAGAACAAACGTTATAGACTCTCTTTGATATGTGGATCCTTCTCCCTAAACCCAGCACTGCAGCTTTTGGTCAGCAAGCATGAGTGATTCTATGATTTTCACCCCCTACAGACACAGACAGACACACACACACATACACACACAAACACACACACACACACGTTATCTTTGTATGTGTACCTTCAACTTCTAGAACAGCACATGGCTGGTGCTCGATAAAACTTGTTGAATGAATAAATGGAAAAATTTACATTAGAATACATTTTTAAGAGTTCATGGATCTTAGTTCAACTTTGCCTGGGAGACAGAGATTCCAGAGTCAAATGGGACAGGACAGCAAACTCAAGGGAACACCTGCTACGTAACTTTGAGTTGTTTTATATGGCACACTCTTGCACTAGTAGATAAGGTGAAAAGTAAAGTTTATAAAGTTGTAATCACCGTGGTAATCTCCAGATGGTCGGAATACATGAAGAGACATAAGCTGTCCATCTGGAAGAGACAGCAGGATGTAGAAGGGGCGCATGGGTGCTTCTCCACAGTGAGCCTCATCTCCTAGGAGGGGAAATGGGTGGTTTCTGTGTGACTTCTAGGAATGGCAATGGGGGTGAGGATTGAAATACTTCAAGTCACAGCAAACACTGAATATGAGGTTTAGGAATAATCCACATTGTTTGGCATGAATATTGAAGAGTTTCTGGGTGACATGACATGCAAACAAGGTTGCTGTTAAATTTTAAACCACATGCATACCTTAAAGATCATGTGTAGCAATTCATGTAATTTACAGAAACTGATCAAGAAACATCTGTTAACTAAACATGATGTAGTACTAACTAATGAAGTAGTTAAGAGAAAAGCTAGAATCGAGGGCAACATCTCCTAATAACTGGTTTAAGAGCTGAGCATAAAATGTTCATCTCTAGAACACTCCAATGGGCCAAGAGCACAAATTTTGAAAACTTGCAGTAACATTGGATATCATTTTTAAAGATTGAGTTTTTAAATCTCAAATTACAACATAGAATGCATCAAATTTATTTTTAGGGGATTTTGCTCTCTTTTATGGGCACATTTTAAACTAACTATGATGCCAGAATTTCTTTATTGATAATAGGTATAAAAAGAATAAAAGGCTAAAAACCAAAATTTGAGCTAATATGTTGCTATTTGGTAGACATTTTACTCTATGAATTAAAGGAAAATGAAAAGGAAACTGTTATGAAACAGAGCCCTATGTAGGTTAGATTTGCCCCAAGGGTTGAATGTGAACATAATGCTGATTACCAGACGCTGGGCCACGTGGTATCCACTGTGAATGCTCCGTGAACATGGACAAATGTGCTCAGAACTGTGGCGGCTCAGCTCTCATTGTTCACTGCACTTAGTCACAGCCTCGCACTGATGCCAATGGCTACGGAGACCTTTCGTCTTATATTGAGTCATATGATTTTCATACTTTCTTGACCCCAATGTGGTCACATTTCATGTTAACCTTGCTTCGTAGCCATCAGCACTCGCTTCCCACTTCATCTACCACACACATACACATTTAAGGGCTTAACAGCCAAATTTGGTTAATTATGAAATTAAAGTTGATGAATACAATCTCCTTCCTATCGTCCTTATAAGTCTTTAAGAATTTTTAAAAATGGGTATATGCCTGTAATCTCAGCACTTGAAAGGTGGAGGCAGGAGAATCAGAAGTTCAAAGTCATCCTCAGCTAAATAATGAGTTTGAGACCAGCCTGGACTACATGAAACCCTGTCTCAACATAAACAAATTAACACCTCCAACAATAATTTTTACTCCATGCTTGCTAATAGAATAATCAAATTACATGAAAATTAAAGTAAAAGTTTTCACTGACTTTTCCAAACTTCTAGTGGGCTTACCAGTTTCCATATCTTACTTGTAATGGACCACAGACACAACATAGATAATGAGGCCTCCTTAGTGCCATGGTCATATGAAGAGCATGAACATTCTTTTAAAATACCCATGAAAAGCCAAGTAAAGCAAACATGATTTACAGGCCAATTCAACTATGAGACTACTTTCTTCTTCCTCTATGTAGAATCCATGCCTACAAGTAGTTGAATATAAGATTCAAGGTCAACACGACTTCCCAAATAGATGTTTTATCACAATTTTCCTAGCTAGAGAGCAGTGTCTACAGTTCCATATATGTTAAAGGTTTTCTACCATATAAACTTGCACTTTGCTAATAACAGGTAAATGCCATCTCATGAAGGAAACCGGGGCCCACAGAAGTGGTGTGGCCATGTGTCTTCTCCTGTAGCCCCACTGGCTACGAAGCTATGCTATGATTCCCTAAATAGTTTGTTTCAGACGGTCTCTATTCAAATCCTAGCGACATATTGGACAGTGAGAGTGATGTAAACAGAAGCCCTTCGTACCTCCCGTTTCAGGCCTCTGTGCTGGAGTCCCCATCTTCTTGACCTCTGCGGTTTGCTCTGCTGTGATCACAGCCTGCTCAGGGGCTGCTTACTCCTTCAGTAATGCCTACTGCTCCATGTTCTGTCATTGTGTCCCTATCCTACTTGGCTTATGTATCACATTGCTTCTACATTGCAAATGGATGAGCCAGCACTGCAGTTTGGCTTCAAAATACATGACAACGCACCTTTTGAAAAATAGGTAGCTGTTATTTTCAATTAAATCAAAGCAGAATTGCCATGTATTCTTTAATATTTGAGAACTAGAATAACACAGATGATTGCTCTCACTGTGTTTAGTTGGAGCTTATCTTCAGGTGATGGTACAAAAACTATGGAGAAAATTATCATTTTTTGAGCTTTCTAGGTCACTCAGGGTTTTTAAAAATATATTTCATTTATTCATTTTCAGGCAGAGAGAGAGAGAGAGAGAGAGAGAGAGAGAGAGAGAGAGAGAGAGAGAGAGAGAGGGCCAGGGCCACCATCTTGTGTGTCTAGCTTATGTGGGTACTGGAGAATTGAACCCAGGTCCTTAGGCACTGGAGGCAAGTGCCTTAACTGCTGAGCCATCTCTCCAGTCCAGGGTTTTTTTTTGACAGTGTTATTATCCTTAATTAGATATATTGTATGAGAGAATCTTGTGATGGTACCCCCATTTCCCTCCTCCCTGTCCCCAACCCACTGGAGGCCCTCCTTGGTGGGCGGACTGGATCAGTCCATGGGGTAGGGAATTATGAATAGCACAGGAGGTAGCCAGGTGCCCCCCTCCTTGGTGTGTTGTCGCTGAGGGGGGGCAATGTCTCTAGACATTCTCCCCCACCAATCTCCTACAATCTTTCCACTCTCTCAGGGGCGTTTTATCCCCCTCAGTAAAAAGGATCAAACATGGGTTTCACATGTGCTAGGCAAGTGTGCTACTACTGAACTCTATCCACAGCCAGCCCTAAAAAACCATTTTATTTATTTATTTGCAAGGGGAGAGAGAGAGAGAAAGAATGGGCATTCTGGGGCCTTCAGCCACTACAAATGAATTCCAGATGTATGCACCACTTTGCACATCTGGCTTTACGTGGGTACTGGGGAATTAAACCCATTTCGTTTGGCTTTACAGGCAAACACCTTAACCGCTGGGACATATCTGCCAACCCCAGTCTTCTTTTTTTTCTCTCTCTTCTTTTAGAGGCAGAGACTCATAAGCTGCCAAGGTTGGTCTTGAATTTACCCTGTAGCCTGGCCAGGCCTCAAAGTTGAAATCCTCCTACCTCAGTCTCCTGAATAGTGGGAGTACAGACCTGTACCACCAGTTATGTCCGTATTCTCATGCTTTCTATTTTCTTACTCTTAATAGTAGTATAGATATGAAGTAAACAAAGTGCACACCATTATAGACATGTGTTAGAATATCTACAACGACAGAAAAGTTGGTGCCACATTTCCCTGCCAGAAGTCCTGACTTTTCCATCATTCTTCTTTAAGCTCTGTCTGGGTCCTTTATACCCTGTTCACATCCAAAAACATCAATGTTTATGATTAAGGCAGAAGAGGCTGAAGTTTTTCTGAGATGATATGTCACTTCACTTTTAATGCTACCCTGCATGGGTTAGGGAAGAGATACTCACTATGTCCTGGAGTGTAATGACAGCCAGTTTGTGACCCCCTGATTGGCTGACTGTCTTGCATCAACAGCTATCAGATAGCTGTACTTTTTAAAGATACGTATTTTTATATGAATGGAATGGATGGTTTCTCTATTGATTTATTTGATTCCAAGAAAGGCCTCTGTGTAGTAGTAGTAGAATGTTTTAGCCAAGGAGGAGAATGTCAGCTTGTTCTGAGGTATGGTACCAAATATGTCCTTAAGTCAGTTATAGGTTTCTAACTGACATCTGAATTCCTTTCAATAATGGGATGCTTTGTCAATTTCATGGTATAATTATCTTCAAGCACCGTGTATATTTATTTTAAAAGACCCCCCAAAGTGAAATCTAGGCAATAATATCCTGAGTTGCAACATCACAATTTAATACAATATCATTACATTTAAACACATACATGTATAGTTCAAAATCTTATTTTGAGCATAACTTTATATAATATTTTGACAGACAAAAATATATGTTTTTGAGCCATTATGTGGATCTCTCTATTCAATAGCAAACATACATTTGAGCACACTTATAATAAGTTATACATGATACTAGAGTAAATTCTCTAGAGTGATCAAAGAAAAAAATGATAATTTATCTTTAAAATATAATGCTAATTCATTATTTATAAATAAAAAGGTAATAGCCATTATGTTAACTTCACTTATTTCAAGGTTACATTCATATAATATTCACGTAAAATTTATTACTTACAAGTATAGCAATGAAATTGGATTTTGACACTGAGTATTTGAAAGACTCTTGACATACCACTCAGCTATGAGCTTGATGTTCTGGACTACGAGGGGAAAAATATCAAGATTACCTAAGGAGCATGTTACAGTCGTTGTAAAGTATGAAAATAAAATATCTGTTTTATTCTAATGCTTTATCTACAGATATTACCTCCTAAGGTAGCTAGCGTCTGAGATGTTTGAGTTTTCTTTGAGGTTTGGAGAATTAGGCTCAACAAATAAAGCTGGAAGAATTCAGTGCTGACTTTATGTCAAAACCATGCAAAGTTTCTCCATAGTTTTGTTTCTTCCTTGGAAATTGGGGAGAGACTTGCACATGAATGTGTACAAATAAATAAAGATCTTGAGAATGTCTTGTTATTTTATTTTTTTGTACTTACAAATATCATCTTGTTGATCCTTAGCAAACTTTTATGTATATAATTTTTGGGTATATTTAGGTTGACAACATATCAGAAATAATAGGCTAATAAAACATGTTCATTAGCTGAAATTCTTAAATAGTTTTAACATTTTGAACAGGGCAAATGTTTATTTCCTAATTGCTATGATTTTTCACAAGATTTAAATATGGTTATTTACTTGGACAGTTGTTCACCAATAACATTGCAAAATACAATGTCTGCAGGAGACTACGTTTTGCTGCTGTGTTCTACAGCATGGCTGACATGCTTTGTAGTGTGCAGAGTGGAAGCATATGCCTCAATATCTGAGGGGAAAGCTTAGGATGATGGACCAAAGTCAGGACCTTCCCATGGTGTTGGGAAGCCTGACACATGTTCTCTAGAAGTTATAATTTCCATCAATTAGCTACAGTTACATGTAAAATGTTTGATCTCTCTTTTTTTCTCATTACCCTTTTTGTGGCTCTTTTTTCAACCTATGTGTGAGTATCTGGGATTCCCATACTTAGTTTTTTTTATGCACCTACTCCTTGGATGTCCTCCAGTACTGAGTTGATTCTGAGCAAACTAGTAAGTAAAAGGAATTTTCTGTTCATTTAGGAGTATATTTAATAAAGGTTCTGAATACAAAACAATATTTCACCTTCAAGTTTTGATAAAGTACTGAAATGTTGCAATATAAAGTTGTTTTTTTTACTCCTAAAATTATATTAGGGATTAGTTGATGTTTTGTAACAAGGTGACATTCTGAGATACTTCCAAATAAAATCTATATAAAAGACTTTTAGGGTTTAGAACACAATTGGGCATCAAACCAATGCCATTTTGCTAATGAATTGCAAAACAATATTTTTTTGAAAAGTAGTTTCCTTTCTATAATTTAACCTGGTTCCCTTCATTAGATCAGATTCCCAGATAATTTTTCATCTTGTCAATTCCCTCTGATTTTCTTGACAGTTTTAGTTATTTCTATAAGTGTGACTGGTGGCAAGGTATTTAAATTTTTATAATGGGTACAAACTACTCCATATATACCATTTATCTACACACACACACACACACACACACACACACACACACACACACATTACTCCAGAAAAGGAACAAAATAATATTTAATGACTGACATCTTGAAAGCTATATAAACACTAAATATTAAAAATGATGGCTTCTTCCTTTTAGTATTTAATTTTACTTTTTGTTTTCTGTTTAATTTTAACATTCAATTTGAGGAGGATATCCAGCTGACTGGGGATGGGGAAGGGGGCAATGAGGAATTGGGGATAACAACTCATTGTTTGCCCACTAAACAATGTAACTTATTGTGGATATTAAAAAAATTTTTTTTAAATTACACTTTTTTGGTAGCGATCTGCCTAGTAAACTGCAAACTGCAAAGTGGCTTATGCAAAAAATTCCTCAGAGTAGATTCCCTAACGCCAAACCATCCCATTATTGAGCATCCAAGGAGACTGGGCTTCATTTTTCTAGTTTGACTATGAGGAGGTGTTTTTGAAATTGCTCGTAATACACGTTTAATGAGTAAATGTTAACAATTTCTCTCATCAGTCCCTTTTTACATGTGGCTCAATTCCATTCCAATACTGATTTAGATGGCAAGCTAAGACATATCACTGTTGTATACTTTTCCTGGAGACGAAAACCCTGTTCTTCCTATTCCCTCCTGTAGTGTTCTTCTTATTTATTGCTGTAACATTGCCTGACCATCTTCCATGCTCTAGACACTCTTCTCTAAGCAGATGGCAATATAGGCATCCTCAAGGGTTCCAGTGTCCTCCCGAAATGGACTCTGTGTCTCGTCATTTTACACATTAAAAAATCACTATGAAATCATTTTGGTGTGTTAGTGCTGCTTGTGCTTAGAATCATACACGCCATTGCTAAAAGAATATCAGATTGTATGGCTGGGGTTATAACTCAATGGATGCCCTGGGGTAGAATCCCAGGCACCATTGAGAGGGGGGAGGGATAGGCAGAGGGAGGAAGGGATGGAGTGAAGGAAAGGATAACAGATTGCATATTCAGCAAATGCAATAGTTCAGCCTATGAAAGAATGGGTTAATTCACATAGGAAGACTAGTCACTAGGCTAACTCATTGACTCATTCACAGGAGTGCCTGAGTGAATTCAGTCTCAGTGTTATAATGAACTGGTTCCCAGTATATTAGCAATGCAGGATCACCACCATCCAAGCTCCTTTCCTCATCTCTTTCACATGTACTTCTTATTTTTATAATAAAAATAAATGATACTGTTTAGCGCTCTTTCTCTGGGGCTATATTAATGTTCATATTCTTAGACAAATCCATTATCAAAACTGAAGGTACTATGGATGATAAATAAAGCTGCTGCACTTATAGGTGTTTCCTTCTCTCCTGGTGTGTGTTTGTGTGGTTGTATGCTCTTTTTCTCCTGAAGTCCTTTTTTAGAACTCACTTTCCTCTCTGAAGAATTTTTGTCCCCCTTAGTTTATATTTTAATATCCCTATATGTCTTATATGCTGCATACCTTCTTTCCAAGGCTGCTCTGTTTGAGTATTTTGTTCAGATGGGTCACTGTAAGTTGTCTTCAGTGCCAGACCCTTCTGGGCTGGAATCAACATTGAGGAGAGCCTCTTTATTGGTGAAGGTTGAACTGAGAGTCAGGCTCTGTCGAGGTTTCACAGGTGCAAGTTCATTTAATTTGATATTTTCATTTCTCACGAGGATTGTCTTATCCATGTTCTCTTCACTGTGCCTTGCGACAACAGCATCAAATACATCTAACTTTGGTGGCAGAGTTCCACTTTCAAATAGGTATTTGGCTAGATAAGAGACACAGATGTTGGCTAAGAATGAGGTAACCATGGACAGAGTTTTAAATGGGAATCTCTGATTATATATATCGTTCTTGTCAAGGTAATAACCAGGGTAGAAGATCAAGGGCTGCAGGTATAAGTATGGCTCCCCTCCAGTAATTCTCAGGAAAAGCCCAAAAATGTAACCTGCCACAGACCCATATGTGTTTGTCCCCTTGATGAAGAGTACACAGAGCAGCTGTGGGAAGATGATGATGTAGACAAGGTCTGAGCTGAGGTACCAGAGCCCGTAGACAGTCTTCGTCAGCAAGGCCATGGCTGTTGCAGATGTTCCAAACACAAACACTGTGATCCTCATGACCCAAACGATTTCTTTGTCTGATGCCTGTAAGAAATTCACACAGCTTCAGCTTCACAGCCAATGTGTTGGCTCTTGACATAACGAGCAAGATGCATAAAACTGGTCTGAGAAACTACCCCGAGTCAAAGGGCTCAGTATAGGGCCAAAGGCAATGTAACTTAACCTCCATCACCTGAAAAGGTCTGCATGGCGCCTGGGAGACTGGGTTTTGTGGACTCTATAAAATGAAGCATGGCCATGGAGCCTTTCTGTGAATTACAGAGGGTAAGGTGAGTTGGGAAAGTCTTGGCTCATCCAGGTGTTTTAAGGCAATGATCAAATTTACTTGAAGAGATTAGGAAATAGTTCTGTGGCTCCGAGAGCTCCAACATCCTTACTTCCTCTCTTTGCAGGAATCCTGCTATTTTTAAGGAGAATAAACTTCTGCTACGTGAACCAGGGTGTTTTCAGGGCATTCCTTGGTAAAATACTAGTGGACCCATTTTGCTATGACTTTGGAAACCTGAAGAAAGGCCAAGTTTTAGTTGGGAAAGAAAGGCTCTCCATTAGGGCTCCTTGTCCCTTGGGGCCACAAGAGCAAGCTGGCCTGTCTACATTTAGTTCAGTAAGGAAAATCAAACTGAACCTTCTTGAGAATTCAAATGAAGAACATTCCAGATATTACAACCATACGTTGAGATAACCTGTATATTTCCTAGCATTTTTTTTTTTGTTTTACGAGGTAGGGTCTCCCTCTAGCCCAGGCTGACCTGAAATTCACTATGTAGTCTCAGGGTGGCCTTGAACTCATGGCAATTCTCCTACCTCTGCCTCCCAAGTGCTGGGATTAAAGGCGTGCGCCACCACGCCCGGCTTCTATTTCCTAGCATATTTAATCATACTAAATGTTTTTGAAGATATTTGAAGCTGCATTCTCTTTTGTCAGAAAACTAAGTTTTCTAGAGGAACATGACAACCTCTTGGGAAATAGTAATTTTGATTTGCTCCTCTAGTATTAAAACAAATGTGAACACATATTGAAAACATTCATAAATAAGTTCATTGCTATTTAAACTTTTATGTTTAATACAAACAGGGCTAGACTCTCAAATGTATATAGAGCATCCTTTATCCAAAATGCTTGAGATCAGAAGTGTTTTGGATTTCAGGTTTTTTTTAAATTTTTGAATACTTACTTATCTATAATGAGATATATTAGGTTTGAAACACATCTAAATGCAATTGACTTACATTTCATATGAAGGTAATTTTGTACATTATGTTTAACAATTTTATGCATGAAGCATTTCACAGTGCCATCTCCCATTTGTGGCATTATGTTGGTTTTCAAAAGGTTTTGGAACTTTTCAAATTTAACATTACCAGTTAGGGAGATTCAAACTGAGATGCTATACACATCGTAACTGTAACTAAGGCAAGATAATATCATCAATAATCAAAAATGGCCCACTAAAAAGCTGATCTTACATTTTGTCTGAAGGAAAGCTGGTAGATGTTCCGAGCAAACATTGAACTTGCTGACAGGATGGAAGAGTCAGCTGATGACATAACCGCAGCAGAAACTGCACCAAGGCCAAAGAAAGAAATGTACACAGGACAGAGGTACTGCAGGACAATTGGGAGGATCATGTCTGCTTCCTCCTTGCTCTTGGGGTCTGGGAACCCATATGCAGTCTGGTTCCAGTCTGTTGAGCAGAAGCAACAACCATAATGTCAATTGAGATCCACACGTTCTATCCCATCCAAGGCTTATGCTGTTTCCTAGATATTTTTGGAACCATTAGAATCACATGTCAGTGTATTTAGGTGTGATGTCCACATGCTGGTCATGTGACATGTTTGGGCTGCTGTGGGTGTGGGTAGCATTCACACTTAATCACAACATCTACCTTTAGCCAAGAACTGACATAGTGCTTCTATTCTGCAATTCTTCAACAGTATTAATGTATTTTGGAGAATCACAGCAAATGGATGTTCATAAGGTGAATCGCAGAGTTTTCGTTTGACCCCTGGAGTTGAAAGAATACTTGTAGTTTCTTCTATAGGGCTAGTAAAATGTGCATGAAGAAGCCACAGTGGGATTCTTTTTCCTGAGTACAGCTTAGCTTTGGGGCTGCCTTAGCATGAATTTTCTTCTAACTACATTCTGTCTCACACAGAGTTTCACTTATGAGAAACAGAGGCAAGTTGTGCTAAAGACATTTATTTCCTTTTTATTCATGAGGCTGACTTTTTGGGAAGTCCTTGAACGTAATAAGATGACTTCAAAGATCAGTTTATCTTTGAATCCTTCAATCCTTCCTTCCTTCCTTTCTCTTTCTTTCTTTCTTCCTTCTTTCCTTTCCTTTCCTTTCCTGTTTGGTTATAGGCTGTGTTGAAGAAAACAAAGGACCTGGAAATACACATTAGTACAGCTTTTTTTTAAAACATTTATTGAGTTCCTTAATATCATGATGATAGAAACAAGCAGAACTGGTTTCCTATGGATCCTGTCATTTCTTTTCCCCTTATTTTCCATCAAATTAGCCATTAAAGCCCTGCTTTGATGATGAGAACGCTAAGACTTTAACTGAGAAGTTATTTTATCAGAAATCATAACCAAGAATGTAGACCCAATCCAAGAACAGCATAAGCAACATGTTGTCTTTTGTTAAACTGTTGTCCTAACTTGCACACTCTCTCTTTCTCTCTCTAGATGTTTCCTGCTTGTGAACAAAATCCCATTGTTTTTACAACTGCAGAAACTACATATCACCTTTGTCAGAAATCTTTAGGTGTTTATGTGATAGATGAACAGGAGGAAGGGGATGATCATGCTATCAGCCACAATTTCTCTGTTAAAAACTAAAATAAAAATAAATCAACATAATCCAATACATCACTCTACTGGTTGAAAGTCAAAGTTGTTGCGTGGGCCTCACCCTGCATCATCTGCATGAAACAGCAGAATGTTTGGGAAGTTCTGTCTAATATGTTTTAATTACCTTTATGTAGAAATCTGTTTTGAATTTGGGTTAATGTGACGTTTTTATCGTTGCTCTTAAAGGTTGTATTCAGTCAGGTTAGAATAACCTTAGGGTAGTTCTGAAGTATATAAAATGTTTTACATGCCACAATCTCAGTTTGTATCACTATGTTGGCTGTGGTTTGAAGTTCATGTCTTCCCTAATTCTTTTACTTTGTAATTCTTAAGGTGATATTAGGTATTCAGAAGAGGACATTGGCAAGTGATTGCTTCATAAAATAGAGTCCTCATTAATGTAATTAGTGTCCTTATAACAGAGCTTGTTTCTTTCCTCTTTCCCTTGTGAGGAATATAACACTCAGTAATAATTAAGTTGAAAAAATAGTGGTAAGATTTCAGAAAGTTTTCCCATAGAGTTCAATAGGGAAATAAACACTTCATATTGCTCTTTTTGTTGTTTTGATATTTAGTTTCTTTGTTTAGCTTAACCCATATACTTTTTGCTTGGTTTCTACAAGGGGAAAACTCCTCTTGGTTAAAGCTAGACTCTCAAGTTCACAGAGGTTCTTAGGTGGTCATAGTGCCAATAGGCAGATTGCTCCAAAGCAGTGCCTTGCAATTCCTGTTTCACTTTGACTCACCCAGGGAAAGACACTACTGTCCGTCTTTATCTTAGTTAGTGGTTAACTTCCCCATGGAGTCAGATAGAAATGAGTATAGTTAAGTTCCTCTCCCTCCCCACCCAGGTGATATGAGTGTGTAACATGATTGAGAACCAAAGTGGGGAGAATACACATAGCGGGTAATACACCAAAGCTGGTCAGGTGTGTTCAGAAATCTGCCATCAGGTGAGAAACCAAAACACCTGTGAATACCACCGAACAATAATTCAGTGTGCTGAATGCTATCACAAAGGCATGGGTGGAATCATGAATGAAGAATAATTTGCTACGTAGGGGTGAGAAGCAAGCGAAACAGGGAGGGCCTCTGTTAGGGCTTTGCAACAGTCATGAAGATGCAAGAGGTTTACCTGTTGAAGCTCCGATGGCCCCGATGCATATGGCTGGTAAAGCCATCACCAGACACCCAAAAGCTGCCAGGAAGGACAGCACCTGAGCATAGGCAGCTGAGGAGGAAGAGAGGACCCTCTGGAAGTAGGCTTGCCATGGAATTCCACCCAGCATCTGCATGAGAACCCCAGGCATTTAGAACAGTCCTCAGCAGGACTGTGACGTATTGAGAATACTCTACAAGCTACAGATTTAGATTTCCATGAGTGTGTGTTTCCTATGTTCTAAAGTTTTATCCCTTTTCAAATTTGTCTGTTTAAACTCTAATTCCCAAGGTGATAGAATTAAGAAATATTATAGGGAGCCTTGAGGAATTGTTTAGCACAAGAGAATGAAACTAGTAGCTTTGTTGAAAACAAAACAAAAGCCAGGCATGATGGTGCATGCCTTTAGTGCCAGCACTCTGCAGGCTGAGGTAGGAGGATCACCATGAGTTCGAGGCCACCCTGAGACTACATAGTGAATTCCAGGTCAGTCTGGGCTAGAAGGAGACCCAACCTCAAAAAACAAAAACAAATGAAAAAACACTCATGAGAGTGAGGCTCCCCCCTCTGAAATGAACATGAAGGCATAGCAAGATGGTACTGTCTATGAAGACTTGGTCCTAACTAGACATAGGTACTGCTTCTGAAAGTGCCTTCATCCAGGTCTCCTTGCTTTCAGACTATGAAAAACCAGTCTGCTGGTCATAAGCCACATGAATTATGATGGCTTGTGATAACAGCCAAGACAGATGAAGACAGTGCATGTCAATGTGTGACGATAGTCATTCTTTTGATTACACACATTTCCTCAGATTGCTATCCCTTGTAATTACATAGGGCGATATCTCCTGAACTGTAGTTACCTTCTCATTGCTGGGAATATTATCTGACCAAAAAAGAGAAGATGGAGGAAATTTTTTATTTTTGGCTTGTAGTCTTGAGGGGAAGCTTCCTAATGACAGTGGAAATCATGGCACGAGCAGAGGTTGGACATCACCTCTGCCACAGCAGGTGGAAAACAGCAGCAAGAGAATGAGCTAAGTTCTGGAAGGAGGAGCTGGTTATAACATCGTCAACTCCCTTATGATGACAATGCATTCAGTCCAACTTTTAAAAGTCCCCATAGTTTTAATCAGTCACAAAACTGCTCAAACATCACCATAGTGTAAGGTCTTTTAACTGTGAGCCCATAAAACCAAAATAATATAATGAATGGCACAGAGTAAACATTACACTGCAAATGATAGATGATGGTATTGCAAGGAAAGAATATCAAATTCCACTGCTCCAAGTCTGACATTGGTAATCACTGATGAAGTCTCTGGGATTCCAATTCCTCTCCCACCCCCAACCCCACCCCAAGCGGGGCTACCACAGCCCAGGAAAAGGTCCATCATCTTGAGTGACAGCTCTTCCTTGCAGTCATTCAAAAAGTCTGGTGTCTCTACTGCAACCCATAGTTTGTCCTTATGATTCCACACAGGAACTCTAACAACTCTGCCTCGCATTACCCAGTAGCAATTTTCAAACAACAAACTCTGTTGCAAATCCAGCATTTGTTATGCTTCTATAGTAACAGTTCATCTAGGGGGGAATAAAGCCAACTGTGAAGAGCAGGAAAACTTCAGCACTCTGTTGTTCCAATGCAAAACAGCTGGCCCAAGGTCAGTGGTGGAAATCTCTCAAGCAATTGCAGTGGAACAGGGCTGCGATCTCCTGTAGAAACCTTTGACTTCTTCTGTGCCATGTCCTTCTGCCCCCGGAAGTCCATTTCTTCTAAACTCAACCCTATTCCAATTCTCATGACACAGACAGAACACAGCTAGTCTCTCACACAAACTTCTTCTAACCAGTTTGGACAAAGCTTGCTTCCTCTCATAAATCAGTCTTGCACCGTTCTTTCTGCATTTAAGTCTTTCAACCTTCAACAATCAAACTCTACTCCTTGCAAGGCATCTCTTAGTCTACAATTTCAAATCCTTCCACATCTCTTACACAAATCAGTTCCAAAAGATCAAAAACCACACAGCCAGGCTTCTAGAAGCAATAACCTGACTCCTCTAGTACCAAGTTTTTTGTTGTAGTTACCTTTTTGTTGCTGGGACAAAGCACATAACCAAAAACTGATGAAAAGAATGATTTTTTATTTTGGCTTACAGTCTTGAAGGGAAACTTCATGATGGCAGGTGAAAGCACGACACCAGCAGAGGCTGGACATCGCCTTTGCCACAGCAGGTAGAAAACAGCAGCAGGAAAGTGAGCTAAGCTCTGGAAAGGAGGAGCTGGCTAAACCCCCCTAAGCCCACCCTCAGAAACATACTTCCTCCAGTAAGGCTCCACCTCTCAAATTGCCACTAGCTGGGGACACATGAATTTATGGGGGACGTTGGATTCAAACTACCAGACACCTCCTGTCACAATTTGCCTCATGCACTTAGAATCTATGGCACCTCTGGTTGGCTTGATCTGTAATTCAAGATTAAGTCACTTATTTTAAAAAATATATCCTTTAATGCCTTAATCCAAAATAACATTTTTTTTGGATAACTTGGCTCTCCCATTGGGGAAGGCCTCTGTGGTAGGGTATGGGATTCCTGGATTTATGTACTTCTGTTATTGCAGAAATGTGAGCCTAGCATGGCTATCAAACCTTTAAACCTCCATTTGCTTTCCACTTTAAGGCTCCAACCTTCCAGGACTGGAGTCAATTTAGAAATGACCATGATTTAGTATACAAAGTTCTTAGGTATACATTTGAAAAATGCCTTTGATTTTATGAACAAACAGACAATATTTCTCAGGTCATAGCATCACTTACCAGCAAGAGAAAATTATCAAGCCACGTATACACTTCAATAGGTTCAATCGTTCCCAGCCAGGGACTCTGGTATTTGGCATGCACAGCAGTAAACCCGATGTCCGTGACTGCAGGGTGTGACAGGGCGAAGGGAACACTGATCCACTGGAACAAAGAGCAACATTGGAGCCTTGGCTATGATCTTAACTGTCCAACATACATGATTTGTTCTCCTAGTTCATTTTCCCCCAGTAGGTATAGCTTGATAGTTTTTCTTGCTCAAACAGAGAAGGACCAGCAATCAAATTCCCTACAGATCATCATGAAATAGTGATTTAGGAAAACTGAACTAACACATTATCTATGTGTGCTTGATTATATCATATCATAGAAACAGTCACCTGAATCCTTTGAAAAGAAAACATTACATTTTAGACACATGCCTACTCATTTTTATGTTTTTTTTCTGTATATGAATTGGGCAAAATTATCCATTCATTAAATTAAGAAAAAAATTTGATTGAGAAATCTGTGAGAACAACAAGCCTTGAGGGTTGTGTTCAGGACTAGCAGAGAAAGTGTTAAGAGGCAAAAGGAAAGAGTAGAAGAATAGAGCTATTACTCAGCTTATAGACTATAGGACAATCAACTGATATATGGTGAAAACACTGTAAGTTGAGAATGCATTTAATCCACATGACCTCCAGAACATTGTAGCTCAGCAACACACAATGCACAATGCAGAATATTGGTTGTTTCCATACATGAATATATATATATATATGCCACTGCCCAGTGTCAAGGAGGTTCACAATACATTTTGACAGCTCAGGAAAAGCTCCAAATTCAAAATTCAAAAAATGTTTTAGTTTAACACCATTATAAATTTAAAATAAGTGGAAACATCAAGAGTTGAGAACCATTTGCACATGTCATGTGTGTGTGTATGTGTGTGTGTGTGTATGTCCACATCTGCTGGACACCAAGGTTTTCTGGTATGGTAGTGACTTGGGGACATGGAAGACATACAGACCTTGAGTAGTAAGCTAAAGTATTTGAAGTTTGTTTTGTAGGCAGTTAGAAAAGGAGTTTCTTCAGAGTTTTATAAACAGTTCAGTAGCATTTATTTTTCATTTTAATGTCATGGATACAAACAGCACCCAAGAAGGGAAGGGAATGGGAATGCCATAGGTTGGTGGATGCCTCCTGGACAAAAGTCTGGAGTCCAGTAGTGATACTGGGAATGGGAAGGTTAAGGCATGAGGGATTTGATGAAGCAAGTCAACAGCCACTGGGCTACAGCAGGGAGACAACCCAAAGGGGAAAACTAAGCAGATCTGAGTGATGGAGGATGGCAAGCAGGTCCCACGCTATTGTAAGATTAAACACTTTTTGTCAACAAACAAAATAACCAGAGTTTTGGATCTGGTGGGTTCATGGAAACATTTGCCATTCATATTGCATTAAATTTACTGTGCAATATTCATGAAGAAAAATCATACTTCTGCTGTTTTTACTGAGTATAAAATGCCACATCATCTTTTAGAAGGAAAGAAGGAAAGGAAGGAAGGAAGAAAAGAAAATCTCAAGTATCTTGACTTACCAAGCCTATAAAAATGCAGAATAACTGGACAACATCCGTGTAGGCCACAGAGTAGAGCCCACCCACCAGGGTGTAGAGAATGGCAATGAGCGCAGAGACGATGACAGATATGTTCACATCCACGTCGATGATCACACTGATGGTGGCTCCTGGAAGAAACATACAGGTGTGCTCTGTGGTCAAGGTGCTCAGATGGATTCTGCTTCCCATGGAAGGACATTTCCAAATTGCAGTTAGAGCAGATATTAATGTGTTGGAGGACAACAGCTAAAGTGAATCATTCCACTGACAATTTTATATCTTAGTAAATAATGTATCTCTCCACGTCTATCAGATATTCTTTCTGAAGTGGATGTTTTGCTAGGTAATATAACACATTATCATGGTAACTATGTACCCTGACATGCCAATTTAATTCCATCCTAAGAGCTTGTAATGATTTCAGATTCTGAAATTCTGACTTAAATATATGCAATATGTCTGTCCACATATATAATAAAAATGTCTATCTGAGAAGCATAAGCACCTGTTTCCACATTGTATAATGAACATTTACTTGCTATTTTGCATGTATTTTGCCCTATGCCATCCCACAAGAATTGACAAATCCTATAAGGCACCAAAGAATTGAGGCACTTTGGTAGGATAAAATCAAAATTGGTAAAGCATATTATCATTTTTCTCTCTTAACGTCATGAAAGATCACTTTTGTTTTGTTAACTGGTGGAATGACCCAGTTCTACTCCATGGATATCAGTATACTAAAGAATCTCAGCTTTGAAGATCCTATTTTAAGTGACATTCATAATTACTTGTTTTGGCCTCTTTATGATGCTGTTTGTTGTGTTTGTGGGTGGCTGCCTTTCGACTGAGAGTTTCATGGCATGGACATTTGGAACACTAGATTTTTATAGACTCTTCCTAACTCACTCATTGTTTTACAGGCTGTTTTCCCATTCCTGTCAAAACAGTGCTATTTACATTTGATATTATGAAAAGCAGTAATGGTAGATATGACAGCGTACATGTAATAAATATTTGATTTTGTTGTATCAACTAATGCCTCCAATTGTCTCACTTCTTCAAGGGCATGCTAATAATGTTCACTATGTACCAGGAATGAATATCCATTATTTCAAAAACAATTCAGGCCAGACATGGTGGTGCACACCTATAATCCTATCACTTGGGAGGCAGAGGTAGGAAAATCACTGTGAGTTCAAGGTCACCCTGAGACTACATGGTGAATTCTAGGTCAGCCTGGGCTAGAGTGAAACCTTACCTCGAAAAACCAAACCAAAACAAACCAAACAAAACAAACAAAAAGACAATTCAGATTGATTTCCAATAGCATTATATAATATTTTTGAGCTTTGGGCATGGTAATAAAATAAAATTATTTCCTTGAATAAAAACCAATTAAAAGGGGAAATGTCATAAGGAGATGCAGTTTAAACACACAAGAAAGTGGTAAATTATTTATGTGACTTTAGTCAATTGGCTGAGTTATTGTACAAATATTTAGATTTTTTTATTGAAGGTCTTTTTCATGTTGGAACCTCAGTCATGTCTCTCTGCCATTCTTCTCTTGATGTAGATCTCAGTTTTAATGGCATTTCCAAGGTATAATCCCATGAACAGTAAGCAGCTTAATCATAGCAGAGAGTTTACAGTACTAATATTTGTAGTCCTTAATGATGGTTGCATCATTTGGTTGCAACTCAGTGATTGTAGAAAAGTCATCTGTTTCACTATCATAATTATATTTGTGTTGAATTTTTCACTAAAATATTTTCTAGATAATAACATTAATGATAGTGAGCAAAACAAAATTTTATTCCAGATATTCTTAGAAATATTATACCTATTCATATCAAAGTAAGCATACTATAAAATTATGCAACAAATCACAAAATTTGAACAAGTATAAATATATAAGCACACATTTCTTTCATGTGTTCTAAGATGTGGTCCAATCATACCAAATAGGTAGATTTCCATATGGAGAAGTGAGCAATTTTCTCTAGGGTCAAAGTGATGAGCAGACTTGACCTAAGTAATATGAAAATAGTAGCAGGTAATATTGGAGTGGAAAAAGGTTAAGCAGGGATGAAGATGGGGAGATGAGTGAGAAGAGGAAGTGAAGGAGGGAAATCCAAACCTTAGCAGCCATAAAAATACATAAAACACATATTATTTTTAAACCTAATATAAAAATGTAATAAAATGTATGAAGCTGCCTCACACAGTTGGATAGTGCTGCTCCTAGTAGCCGTGTGTTGTTTTTAATCACATCAATGCCAGGGATACCTCCCTGTTAGCTGTTGGTCAGGAAAGCCTACAAGGCCCCCACAATACAGGCTATTGCCAGGAATGGCTCTTGACATCACCAAAATGGAAAGGTGAGAGCCTCTTGCTGGTGTCACCACATCCACTGGTTGCAAGACATAGAGAAATCAAGTTGGATCCAAAGTGGAAGCTGCCGTTCACTAGCTAGTGTTCATAATGTGAGAAGGTGCTATGCATACTTCCGGTAGAGAAGTCACCAGTGATATCACCCAGCAGTGAGTCTGACATTCTGCAATGCTGGTTTATGGGACAAGGAAAGTCTTCTAGTGCCATAGTGGCATGACTGTTAACAGAGTAACCAACCTCTCTTTTGGATTTGAGGCTAGCACCACAGGAGGGAGCTCATGTGTGGTATTGAAAAGCAGGTCAAAAGCCCATGACCAAGGAGGTTATAGACCTAGGGAACAAAATCTACTATTGTCGTATTGCTAAACTGCTGCTGCTGACCTCAAGTGTTGTCAAACTGCTTCGGAAATATTTCTCTTTATACTCATGGGTCTAAAGCCCCAGTCAGAAAAGTTTTTTCCTTTTTCAATAGGGGAGGTAGGGAATGCAAAAAGTCCTGAGTTTTTAAGAACTGAAGATAAGTGACCAATGAGAGCTCGGCCCTACACAGGACACACACGTCACCCTCCCCAGAGCTCAAAGGGCATCATGGAAGATGGCAATTTGAGAGCTGTAGAATTGGGAGGAGGACTACAGAACTCTGCTATCTGGACATGAACTCATGGACTCACAATTGCTGTAGTTACCTGCACAAGACCTATACATGAGAGGGCTGGACAGCATTCTGGGATGGGGAGGGGAGGGACTTGAGAGGCCACTCCCCTCTCCAATAAGTCAATGACAGAGAAGAAGGAGGAGGTAGAGGAATACAGTGGGGCTGAGAGGATAAAGGAGGGTAATGCGGAAATACTTATGCACAGAATGCAATGTATATGTATGAAAATAAACAAAAATACCAATGCAGCATGAGTCAGTAATGTGTTGTAACATGATATGATGCATGTCTTGAAGATGAAGGTGTAACAGAAGTCCTAAGAAGGCTTCCTGGGAACTTCCATAATAACAGGCTGAATTTCATTCAGTGAACACTAGAGGGAACAATGAGGCAGTGGATCTTTCTCAGTGGACAAAATATGAAAGGGATAAATTCTACCTTGAGCCATATCTGTAAAAGGGCAACCAGGAAAGAAGCTAGGATAGGCAAAGAACATGAAGTCTGTGAATGGAGCTGTCTTCAGATATTTTTACGGAGTTGTTTATATCTGAAACATACAATTTAAGAATTATTTCTTCTGCAGTGGTACTACCTTTGATAAATGTCTACTGCATTCATAGTGAAAAGGGATTTTCCTATGTTTACATTCCCTAAGCACATTCACAATGAGGTTAAAATAGGAGTTTTCCAATTTCCTATTTTTAGATATTCAATGTATTCTGTATACAATGCTAATTTAGAAATATGTCTAATAATTGTATTAAATAATAGGTAATCATTTAGAAATATGCACATTCTACTAGAGATTTTAAGCAAGAAGAGTAATATATATGTGTGTGTATTACATATATACATGTATGTGTATATGTTTGCTATGTGTGTCTATGTAGTGACTTTTAACATATTTTACATATACAATGAAATACATACAGTCATAGAAACATATACACAAAAAACTACTAATTGTGTCTAAGTTCAGACTTGAGTTACTTTGTTCCATGTTTGTAAAATACCATAGGAACATGAGCTTATTAATATTAATTCTATTCACCTTTCAAGGCTCCATTAAATAAGTTGATCATTATTCAGTCAGAGTGAACATTTTGTGTTCTGTTGTTTAGCTCATTCTTTTTCTTCATAACCTCAGCAGGTAGTTTGTTCTTAAAACTAAAATTTCTGGCACTAATTTTTATGCATTATTTTATTAGGGTTTTAAGTTGAGGAGGATTGTTATCTACAACCAGAAAAGTAAAATTGTTTACTGAGTTATTTTATAACTATCAAATGGTCTTCTTTTTCACATTGAGTCACTTCTTTCTATAGTCAGAGAGCAAGAAAGTAATATTGTATCATATAGGAATTTGGGAGAAAGAGGAGACAAAATTAATGTAAATGAACCTCTGATATTATGAAGGCTACATGAGATGATAATACAGAAGCCAGAAGATAAGTTTGTAGTCTGGAATATATAACATAGAAGTACATTCATCTTATTTTACTTTTGCTGTGACCACTTAAAGTTTGGTGTAGTCGTAAGCCTTGCATTTTCATTAGTAAGAAGAGATGGAAAAATCTCATGCACATGAGTGCCCAGAGGCCACGCAATGACCCGCTCACTGAAGGCTGAACACTTCAGCTCTGTAGCACTCATGCCAGAGCTCGACACTCAGCAGGCTGGTACAAGTTTTCCCTTGATCCAAAGGTAGGGAGGTGAGCCTGTAGATCTCCCACAGTCATGAGGTGAGCCCAAAGCAGGGCCACCTGGGGTTTTGAAGTGTCAATGGCAGAAGAGGCTCACAGTTCTGGAAGAAGGATGAATGTAGGTGAAATAACGAGAGTAGGTCATATTTATGGGTCCTGTTACAAAGTTTGGTTTTAAGCAGAGATATAATGAGATCTGAATCTAGAAGCCTGCTTATCGTGTGGAACCTTTAGGGGCAGGCAGAACTACAAGCCGGGATACTTTGCCATCAATCCCTTTGAGCGGGCAAGGCAGAGGTGGACAGAGGAAAAGAGGATGACTGATGAAGGACCCAGGTAGAGCAGTGAGCAGTTCAAAGTGGCCCTGGAGCTGAGCTAAGTAACCTGCAAGATAAAGGTGGATGCACATGACCAGAGAGGCTGGTCACATGTTCACAGGAGGTTTACTACATCTCCTAGCTGCCTCACCAATCTGAAGCAGGCTTGTCAGACCTTTGACTTTGTGATGCAATATCATCTACACAGTTTGTACTCAAGAACCATGCAATCCAGTGAGCAAAATCACCAAAACTTCTCATAATATTTTAAGTAAGTTTATGATCTTGTATTGGGCCACTTTCATAGCTATCCTTGGCTGCAGGTGGCCTGCAGGCTGCCCTTGGATGGACAGACATTAGCAACATGCATAGGTGTTTCTCATCTAGATCTGTAAGATTAGGCTGGAAATGAAGAGAAGCTCAGGAAAAAGGCTTGTGTGAGTTATTACAAAACAGTTCAATTGATGGGGAAACCCTTGATGTGTTTTCATATACTAAATTTTCTCATTAATTAACTGGAGTCTTGTGCTTTTGCAAAGATCAGTTTGTTGGCACATCTCAGTCAGGTGGCTTTGCTTGAAGCGATGGTCTCATGTCACCAGGTCAGTGATATCTCATTTCCATTTTATTTACTGTTGGGACTCACACCTGATTTCTTATTTGTCTTTAATCTTTAAATCTTTAATTTGTCTTTAATCTTTAGGTATCCTTTATGCAAAACCCCAACATCTCTATAAATATTAGTGCTTAAAGTTGTTTGAAGAGTTTAGTTTTGCACATTTTATAGGAAGTAACATGGCAATCATTAGAAGAAAAAATGGGGAGAGGTAAAAGTGTTTACTTAGTTTGAAGAAAAGGAAGGAATGAAGGTATAGCTCATTGATTTCAATATATTCAACATGAAGGGCTACTCTTAGTTTCTGTCTTATGGACAAGGGTTCAAATTATTTCTTTGCTGTAAATTTTAGTTATATTTAATTAATTAGATTTTGTTCAAAATCATATGTAACTTACAAAAGAAACTCCCAATCATTGTGACTCATGGTCATCAGCTAATGCTATGAGTCAAGTCAAAAACATGCGTTTGAGGTTGAGTTTAACTTCTGCAACTCTATTACAGTAAGTGTAGAATTTCCGCTGATTTTATGAGCATAAAGATGGCTCAGGACATGGTTTTACTATTTTCTAAGAGGTAGTAGCTGATGTTCAGGAACTGGGCGATGCCGCTAGAACCAGTTTCTTTGATCCTTACCTAATGCAGAGAAAATTGCTGCAGCCCAGAACATCTCTCCCATTAGTGCAGGGATGAACAGGAGTCCACCCATGCGCTTGCCATAGATCTGTTGAAATGGGTCTAACATGGTCACATATCCCTTGGAACGCATAGGTTTTGCAAAAAACAGACCACCTAGGAAACATGAAAGAGTGCTTATGAAAAGAAAAGTCACAAATTATATAGTCATTGTCAACATTTAAGTATGCTATATTTTTCAAGGAAAATGAATTTTTAAAGTAACTAAGAAGCAAATCTTATATATCCGATAAATACAGTGCCAAGAAATATTTAACAACTTGATGTAAATTCTTTAGTCATTTAACATTGTATATGTCCAACAGACAATTGGGTGCTATAAAGTTATGAGAATTGAAAAACAGGGATCTGAACAGTACTCAGTAACATACCTTGATGCATTTGCACCACCAATCACAACATTTAGACATTGGGATAAGTACAAGATCCAATCAAACAACGTTGTGTGTCATAAAGAGGAACACTTATATAATACTCAAACTTTCATTAGAGTTACAAAAAGAAAGAACCTCAGATGTAATAGAGTTAATTCCTTTTTAATGCTATATCTATAGTATTTTTGAAAGAAACCAAACATGATTGTGTTAAAATACTCACTGTTCCAGTAGGCTTTCTATATATATTCCATAATCAAGAGAACAAATAAGCTAAGCATTAATATTTTGCTACATACCAATTTCTGGTAACTGCTACTTAGGAATTTCTGGTGACATTTTCTTCACAATAGTTATTCACATTTTGACTTGTAATTTCCTTGTTATTTACACCCCCGTTCTTTATGCTGTGTTGAGTGAGTCACTGAGATTTAAAGTTGACTTACCTAAAATCAGACTAAGTGAATATCCAATTGGTGCCTGAGCCCAAGCTAGACCACAACCTGGTCCATAAACTGCTTCAGCTGTTCCATTGATGTAACCTCCTCCAACCCAGGTGGCTGAAATAGAAAAATAAATGAGGGCATGCCACCTGCATACCCTAGGCCTGATTGTCCAACACAGTGGCTGCTGACTTCTTGTGTCTATTAAGAACCTGCAGAGTGGCTGGCACCACTGGGTGTTCTATTAAATATATAATTTTTATGGCATAATTTCTGAGTGAAGGCAATTTCATAATCAAAGAAATCATGTTTTGGTTAAACAAATTTGAGCCAAGGATAATCTATGAATTACCATATTCCCCCACAAGACTGTAATACTTGATTCTTGCTGAAAAACCAAGTTCAACAGAAGATTCAATTTTACTTTTAAGAGTGTAGTGAAAATAGTAAAAGTGACCCCTTTGTGTATAGTTGATGAGAAACAATGAGGATCATGGGCTGGTAAGAAGCACGTCAGACAAGAGACTGAATTCTAGATTGTAGCGACCAGTGAAAATTCACCGTAACTGAAGAATTCTCATAAATCTCATGGAGTGTATGTAAGCAGATCATGTCTATGTCACTAAGACAAGTTATTTTCATGCCAGATTCAACAGAGAGCAACAGAGAGTTGGGATTAATGCCACTTTTTAAAACATTAAGTTGAAAAGACTTTTCTGCAGAGAAACTTTAAGTGCATTTAATAATTTAATAATTTAATAATAATTTAATAATAAGTTTACATGCTCAATCCTGAAGTGAGCAGTCAGTTCCTTGAAACCGCTCTCATTTTCATAGTAGCTTTATATTGAATGTTGACAAGTAGCAACTAACAGTGACCATCCATTGTCTTTCTCATTCTAAATACTAATGAAATCTTTGAGTTTTTCTTTCCCGCCTCAGAACACTGGGTGTGTAACAAAAATCGGAGGACATAAACTATTCTAGGCTCAGAAGCGATGACTGTGTCTTCCTGCTAAGGGAACTAAAGCTGCTCAGATGCCCCAGTGTGTGTACAGTGCACAGCCCCATGATCTAAGCACAAAGCTGATTAGTAATCCTTTTTCATGGTAGCTTTTCTGTCCCTTGTCCCAAGAAGAAACGGGTGCCTGAGTGATTACAATTACTATAAGTAAATGTGAAAACGTGGTTACTTATTATGATTGAACAAACTCTGTTTTCATTATCAATTTTGTTCTTTCTATGACAAAATTTGTTCCCCATATTTGAGTGAAGACACAGCTTCTTTTAAACTCTATGCATTTAAAAAGAATCAACATTTTCAACTTCTATTTCTTATAAAATAACATGCATTATGTGGTTCTGTCCAGATTTAAATAATGCAGCTCAGATTATAGGGACCAAGGTTCTTCTGAGTCATGAGAGAAAAAAATCATTAAAAAGACTTGTAGGCCAAGACACTTTATAAAATATAGCATCATTGGAGTATTTTCTTTGTTCTTTAATAGTGTAGCTGATTTTAAAAATCACTCTATGTGTCAAAAGGGAAAATTCTGACATATGGTCTTCAGGATCATATTGAATAGAATATTAAACAAGGGTAGTATAATGTAATAATTGGCAATGAATAAAATGCTTTGTTGTTTAGCAGCTCATTTATTCTTGTATTTTTGTGAGCTACGCACTTTTATGAAGAAACAGTATACCAAAGAGAGCACTACATGCAGCACTGCGTGCACATCTGACATGGCTCTGGTCCTGTCTGGATGTATCCTTAACCCTGGAGCCCTTGCATAGTGCTATTGTAAAGCACTTGAACCCATCCATAGCTGGTAAGGAGCTGCACACAATGTGAGTGTCCAAAGGGCAAAAATCTACAGTCCATACTTTAGATTTCAGATGCCAAAGTTAAGACATTCAGAACATGGATGCCGTCTTCATAGAAGGGCTAGGGACTGTTTGACATACAGGGTTAATCATCTTCAAGTAGTAAGTCTGGACCAAATTGAGCATCATTTAGATATGTTTTCCAACAAGACATTTTTCCAATGAGCACTGGAGAGTTCCTGTTAGCATGGATCATGCAACTAACATTAAATGCCTACTGAGACTCAAACAGTATGTTAGTCAAAGTGCAGCCAGTCATATTAAAGATACAGTTTTAAGATGTTTTCAAAATTATTAAAAGTGATCAAGACAAACATAAAAAGGAAAGAAATCACCGAGAGCAAAGAAAGGACCAGCGCCACTCCTTACACAAAGAAGAGGTGAAAGAGAGAGCTGCAGATGGTGGCTGGGGAGTTCCTGGGAGGGCACACCCTAACTAATTCTCTTTTATACTAAGGTTCCTGAAAACCTCATCTTATCATATGACTGCTTTCTATAAGGAAAATACTAAATGAGTGCTAGGTTACTAACAGGGCATCGTTTGGAATTGCACTGCATGAAGAATGATTTTTCTCAGGGTAAAACCCACATCTAGTTAGCATTCATTTGTGACTTATGAGAACTCAGTCACAACTTCCTGCATCTACTAATGAATGAGACACCATCACATTAACTAAGAGATGCTCAACTTGAAACACAGACTTCTCACTCTCTTTGTGTTTACTGTTTCCACCCGGTAACCAGTCCAGGCAACCTTCATTTGTTTCACTAAGATTTAATCCAATGGTTTCTTGTAAAATCATTTTGGTCAAGTACTACTGACTTTAGGCCATTTTCTTTTAAAATTAAATATAAGGTTATTTAAAAATCTATAACCACTGGACATCAAGACTCCCCAAAGGACAAAAAGCAATGCCTGCTTTGTCAAGCCAAGTCCCGTGAGCCTCCCCAAGCAGGGAGCAGAGAACCTACCTGTCATGGTAAATCCACCCACCAGCAAACCAATGTCTCGGCCCCCAACTATTATGGCTTCGCTGCGCTCATCTGCGTTGCCACTGTTCTTGGTTTTCCACGCAGCCCAGATTCCAACCAGAAATATAAGGAGATAGAACACGATGATAGCCACCAGTCCTTCTACATGGAAAGTCATTTTTATCTAAAGTAAGGTGCAGATCCTTCCGCAGCTGGCTACTTCATTAAGACTCCTGGAAAAAAAAAATGCAGCAATGCTTTATAAAGCAGCCGAGCACTGTGTCCACACAGCCAACTAGGACACATTCGTCTGGCTCAGGAGAGAACCTGTGCCACTTAAAGACAGAGTACCCTGAAATCCCAGGGAAACCGGCCAAGGCCAACAAGTGTCCATTTCACAGTTCTAGTTAAGTTGGTAGTGTTTCTAGTTCAGAAGAGACAAAAATGTGGGGGACAATGTTATCACATAAAATCATAATCATTTTGTGTTTCATGAATTCAACTTAAAACCTGTCTTGTAGTTTAACTCAGTAATTTTATCAAGGGATCATTTTCAAAGATTATACCTA
Source organism: Zapus hudsonius (assembly GCA_004024765.1). Classification (NCBI taxonomy): domain Eukaryota; kingdom Metazoa; phylum Chordata; class Mammalia; order Rodentia; family Dipodidae; genus Zapus; species Zapus hudsonius. The sequence continues at coordinate 68,365 of PVHP010000418.1, read as the reverse complement.
TCTTAGTTTTTGAAAATTAAGTTGCTATTTTAGAATTAACAGTGTTGAGTGTAACATAAAAGAACACCTGACTTACACAATATGGTTCATCCATTCATTCTTTTACTCGTGACTTCATGAAATAGTTACAAAAGTGTTTGATATGAAAATATTTGGGATAAGAACTTCAGAAAAATCCATTTTAAGATGCGTCAATTTCATATTTACAAGTTCCAGTGGTAACTGAATAGATTTTGTTCTTTAAAGGAAAAAGCTTCTTGGTCTTCCTTCATCCTTCGTTCATTTCATACTCACACCCAATTAATAGTTTCTGAGTAAAGAATTTTTAAAAAAATCCCATTGCTTAAAAGCACAGCGGAAAAGCCAAGTTCCTCAGCTTTGTCTTCTGGAATTCTCTTTTATTTGATCCCGCTCAGGACTAGGGTTATGTCTTGCACGCCAGTGGCAGGTGGGTGGCGAGCTCTCACCTAGGCAGGGTGGGCTCCGCCTTTGTGAGCGGAACCAGCAGGTTGTCCTCTGCGCTCCCTCCCGGCCCCTCGGCGCCCCTTTCTCCCGCACCCACACTTCAGCAGCCGCGGGCACCCTGAAGCCACAAGTGCCGTGCACCCCCACCCGTGCCGGAGTCGCGTCCCTCCCGAGCGCAGGGAGCCGGGGCTCGGCGCCCGGTGTCCCCGAGGGCGCGTCGGTGGCGGGGTCCGTGCGCTCCTACCTGCGGCGGTGGCTGCGCGGGCTGCGCGGGGCTGCGGACCCCGAGCCGCGGCCGGCGCGGGAGGCGGCCACCGAGGGGCGGGTCCGGGGCTCCCGCCGGGGCGGCAGGACGGAGGACGGGCCGGGGTCACGGACGCCAGTGGCTCCGAGGTCCCGCGAGCACGCTAGGGTGACAGGTGGGGCGCTCCGCGGAGGGCGCGCGGCGCGCGTCGAGGTGGCGATCGATCCAAGTATTGGAAAAGTCCTCTTATAAGGGTGGCCGGCGGGGGCGATCGTCAGAGCCTGGGAGAAGGACGTCAGAGGAAAGCTGTGCTGGCGGTGCGCGGGGACCGAGCTTGCAGGGTGCGAAGGGCACCTGGCCTAGGCTGGGGCCAGTAAGGATCACTTTGGCATCTCCATCCCAAGGCGGTCACAGAAGCTCTCCCGAAAGAGGGTGCATGCATGTCTGTAAGGGGATTCCGAATCTAACTGTCCTGTTTGGCCATCTCCAGACGGAGGCGCTGGAATCTAGAGTAGTGGAGATGGAGACCACCCAGGCCCTGTGAATTAGACCCCAAGTCTTGAAGCATCTTTGTGAGAGATCTGTGTGGGCAGGGACTGACCCGGCTCTGGATGCTGGTGTGCCTCTCTGCTGATGGGCTTGTGGGGAAGGTTTAGCAAGTCCACGCCTTTAGTTTGTATGACTTTCTTTTTACATTTCTACTCGTTGCACTGGGTTACAATGAATCTCTTCAGGGAGCAGAAGGCCTGTGTGGACAGTTACCTAGATCCAGTTTTGTACTTTTCTGCAAAAGACTGTCTTTAAATAATGCTATTTGAACACAAGAGGGGTGTGACTGTCAATAATCTTAAGGGACTGACAGAAGACAAACATGGTATTTCACATAACAACCTCCTGAGTTTTAAATGAGTGGTTAACATATAAGCCACACAAAACAGCAGAGCCAACTAAGTTACACACTCACTTGATTTTGTTCTATCTTTACAAAACATTTCACTGTATTGTAACACATTAAAACATATCCCTCTCTCTCTCTCTCTCTCTCTCTCTCTCTCTCTATATATATATATATATATATATATACATATATATATATATATATATGATCAAGGCATAACAGTATATATACTATTAAGCCTGGATCATTTATGTATCTTCATGCAAATACACATCTTTATAATTGTCTTTATATATCCAACTATAAAATTGTAGATAGCTACAGATACGTGCACAGGTGTGCAAGCACGTGTGTGTGTGTGCATGCATGTGTGTGTCTGTGTGTGTGTTTGTGTGTCTGTGTGTCTGTGTAGAGGGTACATAGGAAAGACAATATCTCTAAAGAGCTACAAATCATAATCACAAGCCCTGGGTCCAGTTTCTTACTTCTTTTCTTATTCCGTCAGCCTGTTCATGATCTGGTAACTGGTGGGATGAGTCTGAGGACTCCTTTCATCTGGATAAGGAGAAGCTGAGTCCAGCAGAGGGGATCTGCTAGGCAGCAGGTCTGTGAGAGCTGTGTGTAGGCAGAGGCTGTTGAGCTGCTGTTGGCTCTCTGGGCCAAGCTTCAGACCAACTCCCATCTCCTCACACTGGATTTAGAGAGGGTCTTTCAAGTTTACATAATACTGTTTTTTTCCCTGTGTAAGCAATAACTGCCTTGTATGAAGTGAGGAAGCTCAGGAGAGTTCAAACAGAAAATAAGACAGAGAAGAAGGCCTGTGTGGACAGTTACCTAGATCCAGTTTTGTGCTTTTCTGGAAAAGACTGTCTTTAAATAATGGGACTTGAACACAAGAGGAGTGTGCATGTAAACAATCTTAAGGGACAGACAAAAGACAAACATTTTGAGTTTTAAATGAGATTCATTCATTCGCTCATCTTTGACACTTACTAATCAATTTCTGATTCTGGACTTGGGCCATAGATAGTCACATTTTTTTTTTCTTACAGAATGTACTGAACGGTGATGAGCAGGATTTCAGTTGAAGCAGGACAGGCATGAGCAATGCAGTGTTTGAAATGGTGCAGAGGGTTAAGGTCAGGAGTGTGAGTCAGGCCCAGAGAGGGGCAGGAGAGGTGGCTGCCTTAGACGTCACCAGGCCTTTCGAGATGAGAATGCGGAGTGCAGCCAGGGCTTGTGCTCTGGGGAAGGGGAGGAGCAGGGGACTTAATTCACTTTGAGAAGCCAGGCATGCCAGGCTCTAGACTCAGTGCCAGATTTGAGTAAGGACAGTGACCTTGAAAGTGCTCAAAAAAAAAAAAAATCTGGCCTGGCAGAGCAGCTGTCCTTCATGATAAAGAGCACCAGTTGAAAACGACAACTTCTGATGGATTGAGTCTAGCTCTGTGGAGACATTTCCTCATCTGCGGAGAGGCCTGGGAGCTCCTGTGTCTGCCCCAGGATGACGTGGCCTGTGCATGTCTGTCTCAGCGAGACTCCATTTCCCCCCTGTCTTCACTGTGTACCTCTTCCTCCACTTTCCTGAGGCTTTGGGCATGCCTGGAGTTAGGGGAATGGGTGTCAGTGGGAGATCAGTTCCAGCTTTAGGAGATAACCACCAAGTTTTGCACTTACAAGTCACTTATGTCTTGAACACACATTGCCTAACTGGCTTTTAAGACACAACCACCATACTAAGTTAGGTGTGAATAAATGTAGAAAATATTCTATAGTTTCTGCCCTCGATAGCTTACTATGTCTGAAAGGAAGGACGACATAAACCAGGCAAAGAAAGCTGTAGTTCAGTATCTGATTGTCCATGCTGAGAAAGGCACATCAGATTCACACACCCCAATTTTAAGGGCAGCACAAACAGGTCTTAATAAGACTGAGGTATTCTTCCTGGGTGAAAGAAAACTTTTCATTTAGCAAAGACATGGGAGCAAATCACATGTGGGGATCATGATAGATAGGTGCTTGATTCCTTGAGTAACTGAAACACAAAGATCCATGCCCTCAATGAAATTAAAGTCTATGATCTTGCTATCCATGGCTTCATTCATGGACCAGTAACATTGGCAATGCTTTAATTTTTCTAAAAACATTGTCTGGGCATCTTTTTCTTGCGAGCTTTTCCCAGTGATCCCAATGACCAGTTGGTTTTTAAGGTCTGTGACTGCATTTCAGAGTGAAAAACTTTGAGCTCAAAACAGACATTAGCTCATATCAATTGTTTCTAGGATCGTCACAACTATTCTGCCTTCTTTGAATATTGAATTTTTTATTTGTAAAATTGAAACAAATGTGTAAGGCTAGAAGTGTGAGGATTAATTAAAATCAAATAAAATTGTGCCTAAATTATGATGGTTTAACTAACTTGACAATGGTATTAAAGCAATGCACATTCAAGAGAAACTCTGAATTTTCAACTTTGATCTTTGCCCGAGCTACCGACCCTCCGTGCAATCTTCCTTCGTGATGACAGGCAGCAGGAGAAAGCCACAGCTCCCAGGAAGATGAGGCAAATAACCACTAACCCATACTGTATTCAAAAGATTACATGGGTGTATGCAACCCTTTATTATCAAATGGTCTTTCTGTGAGATGACTTTGCCCAACTGTAGGTGACTGTTAGTGTTCTGAGCATTTGTAGGGTTAGTTAGGCTAAGTTGTGGTGTGTAGTGCATTAGGTGCATGCAATTTTTAATCTATGACATTTTCAACTTTCCAATGGGCTTAATGGGAAGTAACCTCAAGGTAGGTCAAGGGCTATATGCCTGGTATTTAAGAGCTCTTGGTCCAATGCACATTCCTCATTGGAGTGCAATAATAGATGTTAAATGTAACATGAAAGTTGGGGTTCCCAACTAGTTCCAACCCACTTTAAAACTTGAGTACCCTGATTCTTTTTTTTATTGTCCATAATGAGTTACATTATTTAGTGGGCAAATGATGAATTATTATCCCCAGTATCCTAATGCCCCTTTTCCCCATCCCCAATCATCTGGATATCCTCCTTTGTGGGCTGTCTGGATCAGTCCTTGGGGCAGGGAATCATGGATAGCCTAGTATTCAGCCCAGTTCTCCTGGCCCTAGTATATTGTTACTCAGGGGTGTCATGTCTCTGGATATTCTCCCCCACTACAGCTCTTACAATCTTTCCACCCCCTCTTCTGCTCAGTTCCCTTAGTTGTGGTGGGTGAGTATTAAGGCTGCTTTAATGTTGAGAACTTAGGGGTCTTTGTGTCGAAAATTGTTGGTTTCTATCTCACTGGGTTATCCTGTTTTGATTGAATGGCTGTGGCTGTGGGTCCCTTGTTCATCCCATCATTCTCTGCGGGGTTCCATGTGGATCCTCCGTGATATGACTGTGGTGGCTCGTCTCTTGCCAGGATCTCAGCTATTGGCCTATGGTCAGTTGGTATGGTTAGATGGGCCACAGCTCTCTCACTGCATTCTGAAAAATACAAACACAATCTCCATCAGAGAGTGAGATCAGTATAGGTTAACAGATATACACAATTCTGGATAACCTAGATTCTATTTTTAGTAGCCTCCTTGTCAATCGCTCCCATAGTGCATCTTTTCTTGGGAGCCCAAGAGTATGGGATCTGGTGCCTACCGCCCTAAATCCCCAGTTCCAGTTAAGGACTTCCCGGGACTCACTAAGTGGAAAATTTGGCCAAATTTAAAAGCTGTTGATTGTCTCCCCCAGGCCCAGGCTCCTCCATTGCACAAGTGCTCCTTTCTTGGTTCGCTATTCTCTCCCAGTAGGAGGTGTGGTCAGCCTACTCATAGCAGCATACTGTGTTTCGTGCCATTGGTCTCTGTTTGCTCCAGCTGTCATTGACCAGCTTCCCCTGGCAGCTTATGCAGTGCCTTCCAGCACTGCACTAACTACCATCTGGGGGCTGGTTACCATTCCGGACCTCGATGGGTCTCTCGATGTTGATTGATGGCATTCTGTGGTTTCTTCAGCAACAGGGTTTTGCCTCAGGCCTGGGGAGGGCAAGAGTACCCTGATTCTTGACATAAAAATTAAAGAATTAAAATTAAAGACCACCAGAGGATAAGGTATAGTGGGAAGCTTTATTTAAGGGGAAAGGAGAAGCTACAGAGATCTCCATCCACTAGTGTGGAGAGTGCATGGGGAGGTTTTAGCCACATGGCTATGAAATCTGTGCTGGCTAGCCGAGCAAGTGAAAGAAGGGAAAAATATCAGAAGGCTCCCATCATGAAGAAAAAAGGTTCATGTGGGAAAGAAGCCCCAGCTCCCCTAACCACAACCTTGGTTGCTGTGGTGAGGGTGAGGGGGACTTACCTAAACCTGGAGATTCAAATGCCTCTCTGCTGGCAGCCATGAGGGAAAAGAGAGCAATCCTTCCTTCTCTAGGTGACTATATCCTCTGGCCCGGGTGAGCCAGAGAGACAGCTGGTTGGTCTATCTTTTCTAATCAGTTTCAGGATTAGGTTTGAGCTCTAGTAAGAGACACCTCTTACTCAAGGGGAGGGGTCAGGTAAGGCAATAGAGTAGAGGCTAAAAGTTCAAGCCCAGGACACTCTAAGTCCAAGGACACCTCTGGTTAACTTTGGGGTCCCAATCACCCTAACCTGTCACAGTAAACACTGTCTAATGACAGCCTCGGGCTTGGGTGGCAGGTGCAGTAATGTCCTTGCCTCCCTGCTAATCTTGGTTGTCATCTTGACAGGATTTAGAATCACCATGGAAATAAATATCTGAGCATGTCCCTGAGGAATTTTCTAGATTAGTTTATTTGAAGTGGAATGGCCCTCCTTAACTGTGGGTGGTATAATTCCATAGGCTGGACATGCTAGACTGCATAAAAAGAAGAGAGTTTAGGGCCTGCTGTGGTGGCACACACCTTTAATCCCAGCACTCAGGAGGCAGAGGTAGGAGGATTGCCGTGAGTTCAAGGCCACCCTGAGACTACATAGCGAATTCCAGTTCAGTCTGGACTATAGTGAGACCCTACCTCAAAAAACCAAAAAAAAAAAAAAAATGGAGAGAGTTTGCTCATTCATCTCTCCTTCCTGGCTGTGGCTGCAATGTGACCAGCTGCTTCGTGTTCCTGCCACCATGCTTCTCTGTCATGATGGACTGCAAATTTTGGTAAGTTAAAATAAACCTTTCCTTCCTTCTTTAAGGTGTTTATGTCAGGTATTTGTCATAGTAATGATTAAAGTAAATAACACATTTCCATTTAATGTTAAAAAATTCTTTCTAATAACCTCAAGGTGTTTCAGGGTCCTGTGTGCTCTTATGCCATGCCTTAGACTATGGTCTTTGTGAACTGTTGCTATCAAAATCTATTTTGTGTCTTTGTAGGTCAAGCAAGGAGGAAGAGTGGCAATAATATATTTGAGAGAGATGTGTTTTGAAGCAACAAACAACTCCTTCTATCCCAGCCTCTTCTCACACCCTGCTTAACACTCAGTTCTCACCTACAGTCCCCAGGTCCATTTGAATGACACCCTCTTTATCTGCATCATAGTTAACATAAATATACTTACCTCTTAGATTCAATTATTTAATCTTGTAAATTTCATATCTATCTGTCTTTCTATTCATCTCATTTACATGAGGCATTTAAAAGTAAATGCCATAAATGCAATTCTTCATAAATACTTTAGGAAGTATATCATTAACTATAGTTCAGTAATTGCATACAATTTTTTTTCTGTTGAGGTTGAACTTTACATGCAATGAAATACATAGAAAGTGTGAGGGAGCGTGAGCTTGTATGTCCTATAGCTTTGCTGACATCATTTCCCTTGGTCTCAGAATTTTAGAATATTACATTTTCACTTTTTAGTCTGTTAGTATTTGTTGGTTTATCTTAGAAGTTCTTTGATTTGTCACTAAGTGTATTATTTATTTTACACGTTGAATTTTCTAGTTTTCTATTATGTCACTTAGTGAGAAATTCAAGAACTTCTATTATGATTTCTAATAGTATTGATTTCTAATTTCATTCCATAATGATTGGTAAAAACTTTAGTCTTTTACCAATTGGTAAGATACTTCAGTCTTGTAAAAATTTTGACTTCTTTATTGGCTTTACATATGGCCGAATCATGGAAACTTTGCATGTGTACTTGAGAAAAAATGTGCATTGTGCTGCTTTGGAATAGAATGTCCTATAGATGTCTGCTTGGCGTGATTGCCTGTGGTGGTGCCCAGTCCTCTGTTATTAATCTATTACTCTATTACTATTTCTCTTCTATGTACTGGGGTTCTGCTGCTTGGTGCATGTGTGCTTTCATCCTGAGCTTGTAATTTTCATGTGACCCTCTTATTAGCATATAATGGCCTTTTGATGCTTGTAACGGTTCTGACTTAAGGTCTATTTTGTTTGGTAGTATAAACTTATTATTTCTCTCTTAATTACAGCTTACATGATATGCCTTGCTCTATTTTTGTCTCCAAACTATTTGTGTCTTTGCATTTCATATCATTATATTATAGATAACATCTTATTGGGTTATACTTTAGAAAATATGTAATCTAAAGTTAAATGCTAACCTCTGAATTTTACTGAGTTTACTTTACTTACATTTAACCTAGTCAGTGATATGAAAGACTTGGTTTTCCCATTTTGCTATAGGGTCTATTTGAAATGCTTGGCTCGGAAGTGTTTTTAAACTTGATATATTATTTTTTTTCTAATATTTTCATGTAGGCACTTAGATAATTTTGGTATGGTACTCCTGTTTAAATATGAAATTTATGTCTTGCATACATTTTGCACAGTCCAGAGGTAATTTTATTTAATATTTTAAAAATAATTTTGCGAGACCAATTTTCTTTTGTTTAAATCTTGTTCATTTTTTCAATTTCTTCTCTCCTTTTTTCATTCTTAGTCATCTTGTTTTTACCCTAACAATTACAATTAGCACTGAAACTTTATAGCACTGTATCTTGAATTGATATAATTTATGTGCAACATGACATAAGATCATTGTTCCTATCTAGCTCCTCCTCTGTTCTATAAATGAACCTTGTCTTAAATTGGACTTTTAACATGGATATTATAACGTGGATTATATAATGTTATATTTTAACATGTTATAACATGGATAACATTATAACATGGATATGTGATCTGTCATGCTATCATGGAAAGCATGTTTCAAATCCTATAAAAATGAAAGGAGAGTTACAAAAATCAGAAGCATTGCTTTTTATTGGTTTAGCATTCACTTGGTTGCTGTTAACCTTTGTTTCCAGAGTTCTGACCATTTCCAACCAGTTTTGAAATAGACTGTAAAGTTATAGGCATTTGCAAATATCCATTCCATCAATTTGCTGACATCCTTCCTTTTCTGTTTTTCCTTTTTCCCAGTAAAGAGATGAAGTGGAAAGAATATAGGAGAAAATCATCAAGACATTCAGCCAGACAAGGAGTTCTTAGATGACACCCAAGTGGATCCACAAGAGCATAAAGGGTAAAGTCTGATGAAAGGCCAAAAAGATAGTCTTGAGAGCGAGAGAAAGTTCACAGACCACACATCCATGTGATTATTAGTGTCAAAATCAGCAATAAAATAGAAAAAAATCCAGTTAGGAGTTGGGCAGAAAGCATGAAGATAATTCATGGACAATGAGATACAAATGAGAAATAAGAATGAAAAGATGCTCAGCAGCACTTGCCATCAGGAACATGTGGACTAAAACCACAACCCAACAGTAACTCTGAAACCACTGTACAGTAGCCATTACAGTGGGTGTAGACGAATTGGACCTCTCATACTTTGCTGTGAAATTGCAAGATGTAGAATCTCCACATTGGCTAAAACATGGCAAGGTTACTTTGGAAAACAGCATAAAATAACATTAATATGTAATTATCAAAGAGCATAATATTTGCACTTGAACATTTATTACAGAGAAAACATTTTATATAAATCCTAGACAAGAATTTTCATAGTAATCATATTTTGTAATAACTTCAAATTAGAAATATCTCAGATTTCTCTCAACAAGCAGATGTACAAACTGTAGCAATTCATATCACAATAAGACAGTAGTCAATAATAATAATAATAATAATAATAATAATAATAATAAAATAAAAACACAGACCAGGGTGTCAAGTAAAGTGCTTGCCTGCCATCCATGAGGCTCTGGATTCAATTCCCAGCACCATAAAAAAGTAGGAAGAAAGGAAAGAAAATAATAGTAAATGCTATATATTGGGTGGGTTTCTGAGGAAGCATTATGAGGGGGAAACAAAATCCTAATGGATATTTAGGGTATAGTTTAATTTCTATAATATTTTTAGTGTTAAAATTTTAGACATGGAGAACATGAAGAATGCCAGGGGTTAGGAAAGGGGTGGATACGGTCAGAAGGCAACACGAGGATTACTTGCTTTGATGGAACTCTCCTTTACCTTGACTCTACTGGTAAACACATGAACCTTTACATGATGACATTTCAGATATATGTGAAAATACACACATGAAACACACAAATGGGGGTTGGTACAGATTAGTAGATGGGTCAGTGTCAACCTCCTGGCTGTGACAAGATGATATTGTAGTTTACGTACAGTAGTTGTGCAAGGTGTCATCAGAGGTGTAACTAGAAAAAAGTGGAAATTTGTGTATTAGTTCCTGTAATAGTTGGTTTAATAAAATTTTAATGAACAATTTTTAGGTTGCCTTTTTATAGACTTATTCTGCATTATTTTTGTTTGATTTTGTATTTATTTTTAATTTTGAGGTTAGCATCTAAAGTAATGAGCTTAATCATGGCATCCTTTTTCAATTTTTTTGCAGAAATATTTACTACATATATTCATATATATGTATACTATATGTGTAGCATATATAGTATGTATAATGCTGGACATATTCCTCTCTGCTTCATTTTTACCCCTTTTCTCCCCTTCCCCTTCCATTATCCCCTTTGTTCCCTGGACAATTTAACTTCATATACGTGATATAATGTGACTGTATATAATCTAGAAACCACATATAAGGGAAAACAGAATATTTGTCTTTGTAATTTGTCTCTGGTAGTAGTCATTTTCCTGCAAACAATATAACATCATTCGTTTATGGCTGGAATATGTCCATTGCTTATATACCACATTTTTAATAAACAAAAATTTAAAATTGGATGGAAATTTATGAGATGCTTCACTAAAGAAGGTATAGGATAGCTAATGAATACAAGAGATTTACATAATTTGTCATTTGAGAAATGCAAATTGAAACCTCATTGAGATACCCCCACCCTACCATGAATAGAGTGACTATAATTGTTAAAAACACCAACAACAGAAAGTGCTGGCAAGGGTATGTGGAAACCGGTACTTTCATGCAATATTGTCAGGAACTTAAAATGATATAGCCACGGCAGAAAAATAGCTTTTCAGGTTCTTAAAAACTCAAAACGAATCATAACGTATAATCCAATCCAAACCAAATTCAGGTTTGTATCCAGAGGAAATAGAAATGGGTTCCTAAAAGAGCATGCATATACAAACGTTCATAGCAATATTATTCATAAAGTGGAAACAAATAAATGCCCATCAACTGGTGAATAATCAGTATTTGTTACAACTATACAAATGGAATACTAAGTAATCAAAACCCTACAGCATGGAAAGCACAAAGAATATTCAGTGAGAAAACTATATTCAAAATACTTCATAACAATATGAGTTTTAAAAGGATGGCAGATTTTTAAATCACAATTCTATGAAGTTCTAGAACTTTATGAAGTATAACATATTTTTAAAAATCATAGTAAAAACAATCTGTCTTTTCTGGAATTGGAATTACTGGCTGGCCAGGAGCCCAAGGGAAGATCCTGGTGCAGTGGTAATATTTGAGATTTGGAAGTCTTTTCCTAGGAGTCTGGTACATGGATTTGCTAAAATTTTGCAAATTTTTAGATGGGATCTCTTCCTCAAACTGCATGAATATTGAGTGAAGTTACTTTTGAAGTTAGTGGTATACATTATGAAATGTTTATGGGTGGAATGAGGTGCTGTCTGAAACTTTAAAAAATCCAGAAAAAGTAAATTGATTGGTAGATACAAGGTTAAATAAATAAACGGATGTGTGGATTTTCAAATACCACAAACTGTTCATTTTAGAATAGAATTATGCATGCCCATCACCTAGTTATCCTAATTCTAGTAATAAAGTCAGACACACTTCCTCCAGCTCATCATGGGGACCTTTAATGTTTTCACAACAAAATGTAGGTGGGAAAGAATCTAACAGTATTCCTCCCATTAATAGTATTTGATTAAGTATGTAAGCCAACTATATTCGTAAGAAATTTATTTCTCAATATAAATAATCCGTGCAAGAATCTTTCCAGTTGTAAGGAGCCAATTTTCATTTCATCAAGACCCTTGATGCCACCTAGAGGTTAGTGTCGTTAGTGCTGTCACATAAATCCTTAAGAAGAGTTAGCTGATTGGGGATGGGGGAGGGCATTGGTGAACTGGGGATAACAACTCATTATTTGCCCACTAAATAATGTAACTCATTATGGACAATAAATATATATTTAAAAAAAAGAAGAGTTAGCCCTAAAGCTACAGGTTCTGTTTCTAGTTAGGATTGGGGGTGAATCACAGCAGCAGGATCTGTGCTAGCCGACTGGCTTTAATTTCCTGCTTGAGGGTTCTGACTTACATAATTTAATTGAAGGCAAATAAATTACTTGGAACAAAAATTTGGGGAACATCTAATTAATGCTTTTTTCTTAAATCAATCAAAATCTATTAATAAGCTATAGTATAAATCCCAAGGTAGGAGTTGACTCAAGCATGTTTGCTATATCTATCTAGGCTGTTAAGTACCTGAAAGTTTTTTCTTATATAAGCCAATTCTAGTCTTATGAAAATGTATTTTAATAAGTTTCAATGTGTTAGTTAACTGTAATTATACTTCCATTCACCCCTTTATATTTTCAAAGTTCTTTTATAGTAAGAATTGTTTTACTTTTCAGTTAATATACCCGACAGACAATAGCCATTCATGATAATACTGTTTCCTTCTATGTATGTGAAACTATTTTATTGTATTATGTGTTACATTGAGGAAATAAGGCCTTTATTTTCCCAAAGTAGAGTTCTATTTTCCTTGAGAAGTTTCTCCATTAAGTTTAAATTAGACTCTTGTATGAGAATAGCTATTCATGTACCATTTTATTGATTGCCAAGATTCCCTTTGTAGAGAACATAGTTTTCAATGATAAATAATGTATGGGGTGTCAAGTAAGTTAAATAAGCTGCTTCAGAATTAGTCAGTGAGCTGCTTGAGTACAATAGGGCATTGGCTAGGTGTGTTACATTGGAGCTTTTAAAATGTTATGTTTAGAGTAGTTTTAGATTTATAAAAAAGTCAAGTAGAGAAATTTCCATATTCCCCTGCCACCCACACTTGTAGCCTCTCCATTTTCAGCACCTCCATCAGAGAGCTCTATTGCTTATAATTGATGACCCTACATAGATACATTGATGCCTGATACTGAAAATCGAGTTTAAAGCTTCTGGCTGGGAAGGTCATAAGCCTTAACAAACAAACTTTTGACTACATATTATGCCCACCAAATTGACCTCTAATAACAGGCACTAGCCTATGTATACCCCTTAGTGCTGCTCTCACTATTGGTTAGAGAAGCTTCTCTTTTCAGATGGCAGCGACTGCTGGGGAGACTCAAAACTCATCCAAGTGCAAGAAGTAATAGTGGAGTGTTCAGCACTAAATAAGAAATATTTATTATATCATCCAAGGAACCATTGTGTTAACTGAAACTCGACTTAAAACTGCCTCCATTCTTTGACTACTTATATAATAAACTATAGCCTAACTTAATACATAAACTGGCTTCAACATAACTTTAGAAAATATCACTCTACAGCCAATAAGAGCAGTGGGGCTTCAAGCTGATTGCAGATTGAAAACTGATTAATCATTATCTATATAAGGAAAATGCCCCCAAATTAAAAAAAAAACTTAGCTCTAACCAAATGTTTTCTATGTTTTCTTTCTGTCTATAAATTATGCTTCCTCATGTTGTTGGATGGGTCACTATGAATCATTCCTGAGTCAAGATTCTGTACTGTTCATGAATCACTTTACTGGCTAGCTTTCTGGGTGCTGGCAGGTACTATGAAGGACGCTGCAGGAGAAAAGTCACCAATAGTCTTACTAAGCTCTGGACACTGTATGCTGCATAATCCACCTGCCAGGTGAAGCATGCTCACTGGTGCAGTGGTGGTATGACTGTTGTGTAGGTAACCAACTACTTTCTGTTTGGATTTGAGGCCTATTCTGCAAGAGGGAACTTATGCCTGGTTCTATAAACAAGGTCAAAAGCCCATGTAGGGGATGTTATAGGCCCTTGGAGGAAACCTACTACTGTAGTTTTGCTAAAAGGCTATGTAGTGAAACTCCCTTCTAAATATTTACGTTTATTTCCATAGATTAGTGTTTCTCTTGACTTTGATCAGAGAAGCTTCTTTTTACAGTGGCTAGTGATTACTGCAGAGACACATAACTTGCCAAAGTGCTGAGCAAAATGGGCAGCTGACTGTTCAGCCATAAATGAGACACCTGCATCACTCCTTTGTAGCCTCTAGGAACATCCATGAAAGAGGAGGCATAAAGAGCCTGAGCATGGGGAGGAGTGCTGTGGTATTTTGTCTTCAGGACATGCCTTGGTTGTTGCACTCATGAACTCAAAATAGCTGTAGTTAACTGTGCAAGATTGGATCTGTCAACATTTCATCATGGGTGGAGATGGGATCATGAGACCCTGCACCTCCTTGGGAAGCTATTAATGGCTGCTTGAAGAGGGAGATTCATTTCACAGGCATAATCACTGGTAAGTTTACCATGTTATAAAAATAATTCCCTCTCCATCTTCATGCAAGCAATCTTAGCTAAACTCACTGGGCAATTGAAATAAAGATATGAAAATAGGAGGGAGGCTAGTTGGGTAGAAGAAAGGGTTCTGCTGGAGTTGAGGGGGATAAGTAAAAATTATGGGGAGTTGGATGTGATCAAAATACATCATGCACATGTATAATCTTGTCTGTGTGTATAAATTAATAATAAAAATAGAAATAACTACCTCAGAAGCAATGCTGCTTATATCTAAAAATTTTGAAGAAAATCTACTATCTGTAATCCTTTGGAGATAGGATTACAGGAAATTAAATACATATCTACATTTATATTATTTTAATTTATTTGGCTTATCTCAATTATGTTTGCATGTTAACCAGAGGCAAAATCTGGAGAGCTGGATTAACTGTTAAGGGTGCTTACTTGCAAAGCCTTCTGGCCCAGGTTTGACTCCCCAGCACCCATGTGAAAACAGATGCACAAAGTGGTACATGTAGCTGGATCTTCTTTGTAGCTACAAGAGGCCCTGGTACCCATTCTTTATCCTCACACTCTCTCTCTCAATCTCTCTCTCTCTCTCTCTCTCTCTCTCTCTCTCTCTCTCTCTTCCCCCTCTCTTTCTCTCTCTTCTCACCTTACAATTTTTTTAAAAACTAAATAAAATTTATTATAAAGATGAAGATGCAAAATAAATAAAAGTAAAATAAGACCTATCACTGATGTAGTGCCTTGTTTGTCTTATTTTCAAATTCTGTGTTTGATAGTGCACATTTAAAGCAAAGGTTGCTTCTTGTAGAAAGGAACGACACTAATGATGACTTTAAAAAGAATTCAGAAGTACTTTTGTGTATCACTCAGATTGAGTCATGCTTGATTCAGCAGAACTCGTAGTCAGCTCTTCTATGAACTTGGTCCTCATTACTTTGTTGCTTGCAATAGTTTCAAATTGCCTGGACTATATAGGAGCTACTATTGTAAGTATTGCAATCTTTTCACTGAAATAATTTTTTCAAGCAGATAATATTTTTAGATTCTTTTTTAAATCACGGTTATAAATAATAAATCCTACAACCAGTGTGTGTTCATGTTCTAGCTGAAGCCATTGTTCAAGTACTAATACCAGTTTTATGCTTATGAGATTTGGGTTGTAAAATTCTGAGAACACATCACTATGGACTCTTCAAATCAAAAGACCACTACAGTTTATTTTTATTGCTGTGTACTCTACTAGTTTTTAAGTCTACAGAATGGATGATTCACAAGGCCAAACAAAAGAGATGTAACCTTTAAAAAGTGAAGAGGTAAGTAGAAGAAAACATACCAATCAATATATGTTGAAACTCATCTACCAATGTTATGGCCAATATAAATAATGCTCCCAATTTCCTGCAAGGAGAGGATTAATAATATAGTCAAGAGTTACTTCTCTACTCTGCTGGACACACAGATCTTCTCTGTGTTTGCAAGTTAACCTTGCAAACTTCTCTTCTTCCCAGCATCATTGAGCCTTCTTGATATCATGTAAGGTATACTCTATTTTCAGGTATTATTTGGCATTAATATGCTTAATGATAGAATTCTAGATTTTTTAGGCCGTATCTAGTCCTCATTGCTTATTTTTAAAATTAATTATCTTGGTATATTAAAGATTATAAGCCTATAATTAATTATTCCATATTAAATTCAATTTTACAAAAGTTCTATGAATGGGAATCTAATGGCCATTTGGTAAATCTTCTATCATCCACAATAGTAGGAGACATTAATCATTCCTTAGCCACACTGAGAATACTTTGAATTGGCCATAACACTTCATATTTAATTGATGATTGTAATAAGCTTACTCCATTCATGTTGAAAGTAAATGTATTCTACTAATGATTGTTGCAGTCAGCTTTCTAGTTGCTGCACAGAAAGAACCGAAGCAAAAGTGGCTTATGGAGGAATGGGTTTATTTGGCTTATGGACTCGAGGAGAGACTCCATCCTGGCAGGGAAAATGATGGCATGAGCAGAGGGGTGGACATCACCTCTGCCACAGCACTGGACAAACAATGGCAGGAAGGTGTGCCAAATACTGGCAAGGGGAAGCTGTCTTATAACCCCCAAAAGCCCGCCCCCAAAAACACAGCTCCCTCAAGGTTGTAAAACCAAAACTGCCATCAGCTGATGATCGATTACCCAGAACACATTCATGTGTTTGTGGGGGACACCTGGATCAAACCATGACAGTGCTATTTTGTGGGGCCCTGCTAAGAGGCATGGAGGATATAGGGTTTTGCTGAGATGGGAAGGCGTCCAAGACTGTCTCCTTCTGTTAAAGGAAGTTGAGGCAAACCTCTGTTCCCGATTATCTCGAACATATCCTGGACCCTCCAGCCCTCCAGGTAGGCCGAGGCTAAGCCCTGAGATAAGCAGGCAATTCAAGGCCTAAACTCACTCCAGCTGTAATAACAAACCTAAACAATAAGGTTACAGTTCTTCTGCAGTCATCACCATTATATACATGTCTAGAGTCACGTAGAAAGACCCCCCAATTTATCTATGCTACCGTCTCCTGCCAGTCCACTCACAGATTACCCTGCCCCTACCAATCCCCTTGCTGCCTATGCCCCTACCTCTGCCTTTTCTTCTATATAAACAACCTTTATCTATACAACAAACAATCAGCCCACTGCGACTGCATCCCAAGAGTCATTTCTCTCGTCAGCTCACAGCTATTTCAAGGCTCTGTTCACCCAGCTCCATGGACGAACAAGGAGTTGATGCACAGGCTGCAACTCCCCAACTAAGCCACTGCCCTACAATGTTTTTCATATTAAGTGTATCTGCTCAGTAAAGAAGAAAATGTAAGTGGTCATAATATTATTTAGCCATGATTCAAAAACTTAATATGTATTAGTAGTAGCTCTCTCTTTCTCATATAGACAAATAAATAAATATAAAATTTTTTAAAATCTCCCAATCAAAAAAATGCCCAGGTCCAGATAAATTCACTTCAGAATTTGGCCAGAAGAACTGAAACTATTGTTTCTCAAATTATTCCACAAAATGGAAAATGAAAGAATGTTTGCTAACTCCTTCTATTAGACCAGCATTACATTAATAGCAAAACCGGATGAGAAAAAAAGTATATTCAAAATCCCTTATGTATGATGATTGCAGACATAAAAATTCTCAACAACATACTTGGAAACCAAATTCAAGGACATATCAAAAAGATTATCTACTTTACTCAAGCGGTCTTTATGCCAGAGATGCAGAGATGATTCAACATACATAAATCCATAAATGAAATCCATACATAGACTCAAAGACAGAAATCTCATGATTATCTCAATAGATACCAAAAAGGCTTGACAAAATCCACCATCTCTCTGAGATAAAAACACTGGGGAGACTAGGAATGGAGGGATAATATCTTAATATAACAAACCTATAGCCAATATCATGCTAAATGAAGAAAAACTTAAAGAATTTTCACCATTATCTAGATCAAGACAAGGGTTTCCACTGTCTCCACTGCTACTTAATATAAGGCTTGAAGTCTTAGCTAGAATCATAAGACAAGAGAAAGAAAGAGAAGGGATACAAATAGGAAAGGAAGTAGTCAGATTATCCTTATTTACGGATGATATGATTCTCTGTATAAGAGATCCTAAAGACTCCCCTAGAAAACTCCTAGAGCTGATAAACACTTTCAACAAGGTATCAGGATACAAAAAATTAACACACACAAGTCAGTAGCTTTCTTATATAACAATCACAACTATGCTGAGGAAGAAATCAGGGAAACAGTTTCATTCACAGTAGCTACAAATGCTAAATGTATCAGAATATCCCTAATCAAAAACACGAAAGACTTCTTCAATGCATACTTTAAAACACCAAAGGAAAAAAATTGAGGAAGACAGAAAGATATCCCTCCCTCATAGATTAGAATTAAGTAATATACAGATTTAATGCAATCCCAATAAAAATTAAATCCACGTTATTGTTTTAAAACTTTGTATTGACAACTTCCATAAATACAGACAATATACCAAGATCATAATCTCCTCCCACCACCCTCCCCCTTTCCCTTCTCAAATCTCTCCTCCACTGAATCCCTTCTTTCCAACTAGTCTCTCCTATTAGTCAGGCCTTGCGAAGGTAGTGGCATCAGCCACTGTGAGGTCATGAATATGAAGGCCACTTTGTATCTGGAAGACAATATTATAAGAATTCCTTCCCTTTAGCTCTTACATTCTTTCTGCCACCTCTTCCTCAATGGTCCCTGAGCCTTGGAGGTTATGATAGAGATGTCTCACATTTAGTGCTGAACACACACTCCACTGTCCCTACTGAGCAGGTCTGTGAATTTTGGGCAACCCCTGTGGTCACTGCCATATCAAAAGAAAAGCTTCTCTAACCATGAGTGAGTGAAGCATTAGTATATGAGCATAAACATAAGTATTTAGAAAGCAGTTTGCTGGGCATAATATGTTTATTTATCCAGACAGCAGTACTAGCTTTCCCCTTAGGGCTTATGACTTCCAAAGTCATGGGATTTGACTGGGTTTTCAGTAGCAGGCAGGAAGGAATTCCTTCTCATGGAGCGGGCCTCAGGTCCAATCAGAGAGCAGTTGCTTTCTCCCATTAGAAACATGTACCACCTTATGAGTTAGTACATTATGGCTGGCTGAGCTCTTTGCTTCCTGGATGTCCACATGCTATAATTAGGGATGGAATCAGCCACCTCAAGCTTGCTCCCAGAGATGGGAACTGCCCCCACTGCCATGTGACATCACAATGATATATGGAATCCTCTGAACCAGGAGCCAGAAGAAATTCTTCTTCCCTTAAGTAGTTCTGTAGGCTATTGTCACAGCCATGAGAAAAGTAAGCAATTCACCATGCATGATTACTCTAATGAAAAGAAAAAATAGTATCACTGTCGAGTAATGCCCATTTTCCTTCTTAGAAAATAAGGGTAGGCTGCATGGCCACATTTAAAAGAAGTTTGATTACTTTGTGTGTCCCAGCATAAACTAACCATCTGAGGCAGCTATGATGGTTACTTTATATTGCCAACTTGGTGTGATCTGGAACCAACTAAGAGCCATGCCTCTGGAAGCATCTGCCAGGGCACTTAGGAGAAGGAGTAACTGAGGAGAGAAGACCCTCCCCTAGAGTGGGCTGCCCAGATCTAGAGGTTCATGGAAAGCATAGTGAGTATTAAGGATGCTTTAATGTTGTGGGGTCTTTGTGTCGAAACGTTGGTTTCTGTCTCACTGGCTTATCCTGTGTTGATTGAATGGCTGTGGCTGTGGGTCCCTTGTTCATCCCGTCATTCTCTGCGGGGTTCCATATGGATCCTCCACTGTATGACTGTGGTGGCTCATCTCTTGCCAGGATCTCAGCTATCTGCTTGCGTAGGTTAATAGGGTTATATGGGCCACAGGTCTCTCGCTGCATCCTGAAAAATACAAACACAATCTCCACTGGAGAGTGAGATCAGTATAGGTTAACAAATATACACAATTCTGGATTACCTAGATTCTATTTTTAGTAGCCTCCCCATCAACCACTCCCATAGTGCATCTATGAGTGTTTTCTAATTCATTTTATATTACTTAAAATATAGTTGCTGTATTATCATGTGCAGCATCATAATTCCCTGGACCAGAATTCTCCATTTTACTGGTTTTTTTTTTAAATATAAATTTATTGTCCATAATGAGTTACATTATTTAGTGGGCAAACCATGAGTTTTTAATGTATTTTAATTTCTGATGAATTAAAAAAAAGGAGTCTCAAATTCAAAAGCCATTCTCATTTAAAACTGCACCCAATTTAAAAATATTGTTAAAAGTTCAAATTATCATTGTAACTGATTTGTTGATTCCTATTGAGGGCAGTGGAGTTTCTAGTAAGAATCACAGTGAAACCTAATGGAAAGGAAACTTCTATCAGAGAAAAATAGTCCAAATTCATCTGTTGCTATTTGAACAGCAGTCTTAGTCAATAATTCTTGTCATAGATAGATTTATAATATTGCTAGGAACAGAAAATAAAAAAAATGAACATATATCTTCTCAACAGGCTTTAACATCGCCAGCCTTCAACAGCTTTATTATACATGGTGGATTCGCAAATGATGGGTTTCTCTTTCTTAATCCATCTGCTTGAAAGAGCCCACAGGAGAGAAGTCAATTCATAAGTCACAGTGGCAGTGGCTTTAGCTGTTGCTCTAAGAATTTAAAGCCATAAATGATAGCTGTGTTGAGAGCTTGGTAATCCTCAAGGTGTTTGTGGATTGGCTGACAGACTATTACCAGTGAAGCCAGAGACTCTCTCCATGACAAAGAAAGAGAGTGGAGCTCAAGAAAAATTCTATGGCTTAATTTGGAGACTAGCTATTAGGTAACGGTAATGGCAGTCCAGGAAAACAGGAGTTTGCCTTCCCTGCAACATGGATGTATTATCGTTCCCTGTTTCTTCTTAAATTATGCCTGCATGAAAAGGATCAAAGCGAAACTGTAGTAATGATACAGGAACAGGTGTTCTGGCTTGGAAAGGAACTGAACGCTGTGGTTGGATTGCATTTTACTATTGTCAGACCTTTCATCTTTAGACCACAGTTCCATTTTATATTTTAAAATAATATGACTGTAATACCATTTGTTAATATTTGCAGTTAGCAAATATTAAAAATCATTCCAGGATTTCGTAGTTTATTTTATAAACTCTTCCCTGAACCACTTCTAACGAGACTGGAAAATGGTTTCTTTACATATCCCTTCAAGCAGATGATCTTTGCAAGTAATTTTCTTTCTTTCATCTTTGGTCTCATCTATAAATTATCTTCATTTCATAGTAACATTCATGGTGAGATTTCTAGGTAATGAACTGTAAGGCTGAGTGATTAACTGCTACTCAAAGATATTATCTCTTAATCAATTTATTCCTTCCTCCATGAGTAATATGAAAAAACTTTTTGAGAGTTTAGCATCTTTTTTAGATTCCTAGATTCTAATATATAATCTTTGCTGCTGGGTGTCATAATGACATAATTGTCCAAGTGAAATAAACTAAGACAAACATTAAACTCACAGTTATTCATTGTTTTACATGCCTAGGAAAAAAGAGAAGGAAGGAAAAAAGAATTTATTACATCAGTTACTTCATGTTCATTAAATATTATGGCCTATCCAAAGTATTGTGAGGTCTTACCAGTTTTTGAATTTTTCAAGGGACAACTCAGGATTTAAATGCAATTCTTCATGATTCCAAATCCATGGTCTCTCTGTCTTTATAGTGTACTTGCATACCCAGTATGGATTCTATCCTTTTTATTTCTGGAATCAGACTTGCATTCTCCATAGATCCCTCCTCACACACGCAAATGGTTCTGAGCAGCTTTCCACTACAGTTATTAGAATACCCTGTAGGTGTCATTATCCCAACCTTTACCCATATCTCCAGGGTGGAATCTCTGGATAGCATCACAAATCATCCTCAGATACCTAGGATAAACATATTGTGTGGAATATAATTGTATTGGGTACTCTAATCAACCTGTATTTAATAAATGAGTATAGAAAAAGGAGATAACAATAGATGACCATTTGTTGAAACTTAAAATTGAAAAGTAAGGCTGTCTTATATTTCTTTAAATTGCTATGTATTATGGGAAAATATGGGAATCCTATTAAATTTGGAAAATGCTGATTTAAGAGAAAGAAGTACAAATTATTCAGGAAGGACAGCTGGAAGCCTTTGATCAGCTTAAAGTAATTATAAACAGCATTTCTTAAACACAGTTGACCATATAACCTTATCTTTCAGTTTTGTTTAGAACATTTTGGGAAACTGGTGCACTGTCATCACTCTTAGGAAAACCCTGGTTTATGCTGACAAAAAGACAAACTAAGTTTGCATGTGTCTCTTCCTTTGATCCACCATAGGTGTTGGTGAGAATCACTGTTGCTCTTGACTACCATCCAATCTTTATGTCCTGTTCTGAAGCTTGTTCGTTTCCTCTTAGAAGAAAGAACCTGTGGCTCTCATCTTATGTCTTAATAAATTGTCTTTTCACTAGTTTCAGGAGATTTCATTTTATTTAGGGAGGCTCCAATGCAGGCAAACATTTATTTCCCTTCACACAGACTTTCAAATGTTCATATCTTCTCTCAACCAGTTCCAGTGCTATGTGGATTAAGCATGATCCAGGCTTATGTGACTGGTGATAGATAAGATTTTCCTGTTGAGCAAGGATTGTCGGACATATGATACCCTTGAAATTAAGCTGCCAAGGCACATGCAAAGCCTTCCTAGTGCCATCCCTATTTTCTTGATTGATTTTTGTGCCGAAAGGTCAGAACAGAGTTTTTATTTTTGCTTAGAGTCCAATATAAGAAAGTCAGTGTTAGATTTATAGAGTTTCCTCTATATCTTACCAAAATACTATGTCTTCCAGGGTTCAGGACCAATCAGCATTTTTCAAGATACTGAATGGTGTTTAGAAAAGATAACTTTTCTTTGCTTCTGAAATTTTAAATGGGTATTGTTTACGTTATTACTCTGACACCTAAAGTTTTGCGTATGAATTTTTTTTAGAATTGTGATAAGGTACATCTAGTTTTTCCTCAAAAGTTTTTAATCCTATGTATTTTGTCCATAAGGATCACCTCTAACCAACAGTGTCTGAGTAAATAACTGTCTTGGAAATGTCTTTGTTGATCATATGCTGTATTAGCTATTTCTCTTTTTATTTATTTATCCACTGAGCCAAATCCCCAACCCCTGATTTCTCTTATTGTATCAATTAGTGTGGAAAGGGCTCTTTCCTGGTTCACAGGCAAATTCCTTCCCATTGGGTGCTCACATCTAGAAGGGGCTGAGCAGTTCCTCCTCATTGTTTATGACAGACAACATTAATCCCTCCATACTCTATTTTTATTTTTATTGTCAACTGATTTATAAAAACATAAAATTGTGCACAAAAATAGAGTATCACAAAATATTTCGATTCATGCATATTTTGTGCAAAGTTTAAATCATTTTAAGTATATCTATCTCCTCAAACATGTCTTATTTCTTTAGGTTTAAAGACTCTTTCAGTCTTTTGAAATCTATATGATTGCACACGACAGTCCCTCTACTATATGGTAGCATGTGAGAATTTCTTGAGCCTGTTGAACTGTAACTTAGTACCCAGTGATAACCCGATTTCTCCCTGAACTGTGATAACCTTTCCAGACATTGAATCTGATTTTGGACTTCCCAGTCTCCAGGCCTGTGAGAAACCCACTTGGGATATTTCAGTAGATCTTACTTTAAAGGTTAAAGCGCACCTTTCACTTACATTAATTTTATTCTGCTCTTAAGGCATCTTCTTTACCTTTATTCCCATTCCTGTTTATTAGTTTCTAGAGAATTTTTTTATGCTCATAAATATTTTCTACAGTTATTTAATAGTGTACAGATCCTCTTTCTCCACATTTTAATGATGAATAACAATACATTTGGAGAAAATATGTAAACATTTTGTTTAGATTATAATTTCAATAGTAACATAGGCAAAATTTTAGTTTGTTCATTTGAAGATATTTATTCATTAACTTATCTATTAAACCAAAATATAAGACTTTTATAAGTTCTTCCTGTTAGGAATGTGAAAATTTGGGTGGAACAATGAAGCCCCTGCCTTCATTGCATTTGTGATATGGTAGGAGGTGGATAGGAGACAAGGCCAACAGGTCCATGTGGGGTGCTGAAGATTGGGTTTGGGGCATGTTCCATGTATGGTGAGATCATATGGCAGGCATAACAATGAAAACTAGAGATATAGGGCAAGGAAAATGTCCTGGGGGAGAAGGTCAACATAAAACCAACTCTTGAAGGTCATCAAAGACATCCAGGTACAGAAGGAAGGTGTCATTGTGGTTTGTGCATGGGAACGTAAGAGAGCATGGTGTATCTAGGGAGTTGCACAGATATCTGCTTTTATTTTCATTCATTTTATTAGCCTATGTGTAACATTGTATGCAGTCTGTGTTCTGACTGTTACTTCAGCTAGGAGTCTTTAATATGTTCAGAACTTCAACTGGCCTACAGGTCAAATTCAACCCCACACCTGCTTATGCAAGTACAGTTATCTTGAAATGTCACATTGACTTGTTTATGTATTGCCTGTAACTGCCTTACTATTATAACAGCAGGTGGAGATTGCATCAGGGACCATATCATCCACAAAGTCTAAGGTATTTAATAGCTGGTGCATTACAGTAAGAAATTTGCCACCTGCAAGTGAGGCACTCACTCAGCTGTGTTGGACCCATGATGCTAGAGTGAAGAGGGGGGAAGATTATGGGGTTAGTCAACTAAGACAAAAGGCTAGCAAAATAGGGTGTAACCACACCCAGTACAGTATAAATAATGCTCATAAGACTGCTAAGGGAGTGAGAGAAACACTCATCGGACAGTAGCAATATTAAATGTTCAGTTAAGTTGTACAGGAAGCCAGAAATCTCCAAAAGATAATGGCTTACATCTACAGCTCAGGTCTCTGTTGACTTTTGAGCAATGTAATTTTATATTAGGTAAAATGATGTTTGGACTGTAAACAAGAATCACCTTTGCATAGAGACATATCTGAGCTGCTTCTAGAATGGATGTTTAGTGTCTCATACTAAGTCACATTATCACTGACTAATCCTTTGACATTGGAAAATTATTTAGGCTTTTTGAGTACCAATTCATATTGCTTCAATATAATATTTTGAGGGTTCAAGATGATAATAATAGAGCATTGTATAGAGGTTGGTCTGCATAGGAGTGCAATGAATTCTGTTTTTATTAAAAAAACCACAGTACTTCAGAAAATTTTCTATATGCTCCTGTAAAGCTTGTTTCTTTCAATTCTATTTTATTGAAGAAAACCCTGTTACAAGTCAACAAATCTCACAAATTCCAAAAGCTCAACAGAGTAAATATCATGAAGATTGAAGAAACAATAAAAGTGCAAACAAATAGCAGTTATTGATTTTTTTTCTTCAGAATTAACCTTGGCAAAAGGTAGAAGTCATTGTTTGGAGAAAAGAAACCTGGAAAAAAATTATCAGACGTAACTGAAATGTCTTTGTTTTCAATTTTCCTGATGAAATGAAAATGGTGAAGAATAGAAGTGTACATTAAATCCTGATAAGTAAAGAGAGAAGAAGCAGATTCCAAGTGCCATGAATCTCTCCAGGACTCTTTGCCCTGGTCTTTGCTTTATGCCAGTTCCCTGATAACCCGATCAGTAGCACAGCCTCCCAAGCTTCTACATGTCTTCTGCCTGCTAGCTGAGTACTGTAGAAATACTAGATATTATCTTGGAAATCGGAGCTTTCATATTGAATGAAAATACAGTAAAGATTCCATCACCAAACATGAACAATGCAGACCATTCAATTAGCAAAGGGTAAAAGACAGCTGAAAGGAGCCTGAGGTAGCAGGAGGGATGGGGTCACGAGCACCTGGAAGTCTTAAGTCATGATCCAGACAGGTTCTCTCTCTCTCTTTCTCTCTCTCTTCTTCCTTCCTTCCTTTCCTCCCTCTCTCTCCCTCCCGCCCTTCCTTCCCTTCTTCCTCTCCTCTCAATCCTTCCTTCCTTCTATCTTTGTATGTATGTAAATGTTTGGGGGTGTGGGGGTGTCACATCTGTTGTATGTGTGTGGGTGTATATGTGTGTGGTGTACATTCATATATTTACATGTAGAGGCCTGAATTTAGCATTATGTGTCCTCTATCACTGTCCAACTTATCATTATAGGTCTTGTTTCAGCAAGACCAAGACATCTGCTGGTCTCCACCTCCTCTTGCCCACAGCACACCGCTTTGTACTTTATGTGGGTTCCTGGGATTCAAATTCAGGTTCTGATGCTTGGAAGCACTTTACCCACTAAGCCATCCCTCCATCTCCATCCAAATATTTTAGCTAAAGCTCTTCACATCGAGCAACCTGAGAAACTCTTGGGTCAGCTTTCACTTTCCTGTTGTCATCTGCCTCCCAATGGAGGCTATATCATGTCTTTTGTACCCAAGAAAGGTGCTGAGTCCTAGAATCTTAACCTCCAGTGTTGTACGCCTACCTTCCTTCAACAGTGTCCATGATGGTGCTCTAGTCTGTGGGTCTAGTTTGTGCACAGGTTCCTGTAGCTGACTTGTGGGAAGGGCAGTCACTACCTGCTGCTGCCCATATGTGCTGGCTAGGAACATTGAGGACCGCCTCAAGGCTTCTGAGCTTTTTTCTATTCATTCAGTTTTCTCTGGTGGCACTAGATAAAGAGCAGGTAGAGATCCTGAATGCTTAGCAGATCTTCCCAAGCTCTTTTATCCCTTCCTCTATAAAATTCTTTGCTACAAACATAGGCTAATTCCTATGCGAGCAAAGCAAAGCCTGCAAAAGCCAGGGAAAGTATCTGTTCTTCCAAAGACAGTCCGTGTAAAGAATGTACTCATAATCTACTTGAATTGAGTAAGAGGTATAATTCATCTGCACAAGCTCAAATAGGCCTCCAAGCTTTAGCTTCTTCCCCTGCCTCACCTGAACAGTTCCCACAGAAATAGGAGCTTTGCAGTAGAATATTTGCCAGAAATATACTTGCACATTTTGAGTGACATTCACAGATTAACATTGGTTAATGTTTATAATCACTTCTTCCTCGCTAATAGTAATACAATTGAATGGTTCCAGCTCATGAATTCTGTTAGCCAGCATTATCAGCATGGAAGCAAGTAAATATGTATCTTGAAGAATAACACAATTATTTACAAGGATGCCATCGATTGCATTGTGCATAAAACAATTTATAACCAGCAAAACCATAGAAAACTATTTTAGGGCCTTTGGTTTATATTATAAAGCATCTGGCATTGTCTCTGACTGGCATCTTTATTGAAAATTATAAGTAAATGTCAATTTGAAACATTTCTTATCTTGGTTCTTGGCTTGAACTCAAGCAGATTTGTTTAAACCTTAAATCATTGGAAAATTTTATTTTAATAATCTAACCAATAGGCCACACACTTGAGAAGAATGAATTTCTCTCTTGACCTCTCATCACATTTTTCCTTTTATTTTAACTTTGATGATCAAAGAGATCATCATTATACTTTGTGTATAATTGTGTGGATATGAGCATTCACATGTGTGCGAGCATGTGTGTGTATGTGGATGCGTGTGTATGTGGTTGTGTGTGTATGCATGTGTGTATGTAGATATGTGTGTGGGTGTGCATGTGTGTATGTGTGGTACACATGCACATGAGAATATATAGAGGCCAGAAGCAAGGTAAAAGCTTGTCCAGGAGTTTCTTGGATTGATGGATAGGAACAACTTTTGTTCAAACATTTAAATAGAGCTTAGGGGGTAAAATGCTTTCAACCATGAGAACCTGAGTTCAGATAACCAGCACACATGAAAAAAATATTAAAAAGACAAAACTTAATTTTCTCAAGTGTGACAAATGGAATTTGTTTCCTGCTACTGAACTTGATTTCTGTTTTTTAAAAATATTTTATTTATTAATTTTCAAGCAGAGAGATACAGAGAGAGAGAGAGTGTGTATGTGTGCACCAGGGCCACCACCTTGTAGGTCTGGCTTATGTGGGTCCTTGGGAATTGAACCTGGAGCCTTAGGCACTGGAGGCAAGTGCCTTAACCGCTGAGCCATCTCTTCAGCCCTTGATTTCTGTTTGAAGTCCCCATTTTGTTATAGTGACACAATTCTTATCAACATGATAAGACTTGGGCTGTGTCAAGGTTGAGGAGATCTGAAATGTCAAGGTCAAGAGCCAGAGGCAGCAGGTCCATGCACCTCTGCTCCCACAAGAATCCTGGGATGGTTTTTCTCCACTCTGGCAATTAATTTTCTGTCTTTTTAGTCTCTTGCTTCTTGGTTAAGAGTGTTTATGGCTTTCTTGGCTAGTGGTGTGGCTGACATTTTTACGAGGCAGCCCTTCTGCCTGGACATATTTAAATGTCACTACAGAACTTTCAGGAAAAGGGACATTGGAGGGCCTCTTCAGCAGCCCTCTGAGACAGAAACTCTGTGTAAACACAGTCTACAGACTCCACTTCCAAGGGCTCCATGGGACAGAGGCTCTGCCCAGAAGAGGGTGGGCAGACATCACCAGACAGTCTCTCCTTCCCTGAAGCAGGAAGGGACGGGAGGTTGTGAGAGTCTTATTCCTGTGTGTGCTTTTTGCTCTCATAAAACAACCACTATAGTCAGCTCAAACAGAGGAAAGTTTACTTCAGCTCCCGGCTTTGAGGTTTCAGGCCACGGTCATGTGTCCCCATGGCCTCTAGGCCTGTGGTTATGCAGCACAGCCTGCTGGGAATGCATGGCAGGAACACATGGAAGAACAAAGCTGTTCACCTCATGGCAGCCAGGGAGCAGAGGAAGAGGAAGGGGATGGGATCCCAAAGCCCCCCAAGGACATGCCCCTAGTGATCTAAACCTTCCACTAAGCTCCACTCGAAATGTTCTGCCATTTCCCAAGGATACCATGGTCTGGAGACCAAACCATTTGAGGAATACTTCAAGTCCAAACTTAATACTTTTTTTTCCCTCTTCTTTCTCTCTTTTTCATTTTTAAATAGATTTTATTTCTTGGGGCAGTTTTAGTTTTATGGAAAAACTGAGCAGATTGAATAGAGTGTTGCTGTCTTCTATTATTATTATCTGGCTTGGTGTGGTATATTTGTCAGAATTAATCAACCGATATTGATGCATTCTTGTTAACTAAAGTCAATAATTAGCATTGGGGGTCTAATCTTTCTGTTTTACAGCTCTGTATGTTTTGGCAAATGCTTAATGCCAAATGTCTACCAACACAATATCATAGAGAACACAGAACTTAACTGTAAGTCAATTAAAATCTGGAAATGACAAGGTTTTCCCAGAGAAAAATCAACAAAACCTTTATTCACCATTAAATATTCTGCGATACAGAAATTAGATCAGGAAATATGATTGCCGATGATTTTGAGTAGTTTATTTTTCAAAGAGATAACATTGAAAACATTACATTTTCATTGTTTGTATTTACTAATTAAAAGTAGGCTTGAAACAAATAGAATTTATTTACTGTTTTTTTAACCAAAATTCATGTCAAAATCAACAGTCCTGGATTCTCCAGTTTTACTGAAGACTAATCTTGCCGTTTTTAAGCCTCCAAAGAAACGTTTTTAAACACTGAGTACTTTAAACACCTGTCATCCATATTTCTTGCAATGCTAATTATAAAGCATCATCTATAGGGGAATTTTGCAGTACATGGTAGGAAGCATTCTACCACTAAGCTATATCCCAACCTTGTTTTTACTTTTTTTCTTTAAAGTAGGTTCTTGCTAAGTTCCCTGGCCTGATTTTAAACCCATTCTGTAACTCAGGCAGGCCTTTAACTTAGAATCTTCCTGCCTCTCCCAGGAATTTTCACATTACAAAATGTACCTTAGTTATTTCAAAGGTGGCATCTTACAAGGCATGGTCATTTAAATAGCTACGAAGAGCAGAGGTTTCTCCACATACCCTCCACAACTCAGCCTAGGTCTTCTTCCAGGACCCACATATGATCTCTGCTGATGTCGGACCATCCCCAGTTGTCTGCACAGATGGGAAATAAGCTTTCAGAGAATTTGGCCACTTATTGTTTTGGGAGGAGGGAATGAAGAATGGAGGTATCGGGGGCCCTCTGCTGGTGATTTTACATTAAAAAATGAAACCTGTTTAGTATTTCAGAAGGCTGCTTAATGCTGTTTACTAATTCAAAGTTATCTTTTTCTCATTTAATAATATCAAGGTGATTTTAGATTTTGGTATTATTTTGTTAGATTCATTTTGGCCTTATGGTTTAAGGATTTTTAAATTTGTTTTCAATGAAAAGTCTATTTTTCACAAACTCATACTCCAGGGTGACACATTTGGCCCATTTCATCTCAAATCACATGTCCTGGCTTTGTAGGTCAGCAGAACAGAGACTTGACCTTTAATTGGCATTGTCCTGGATGGAGACTGTGCCTGAGCGTTGTGCCTCAGAGATGAACACAGACTGTCTCAGTGAGAGCAGCACAGGCTGATTTTTAACAAATTACTTGTCTGTTGCTCTGCAGTGTCTCATTTATAAAAACTGAGTTAGAGGGTTCAGTGCATCTTTTGGTTTTAAAATGCTTCAAACTTGTGCTTTCTGTCTTCCTTTTTTTAAAAAAAGAAATCAACATACATGCTTTATGAAAGTTGGAACCAAGATTTACATGAGCTTCCAGAGGAAATTGGCCAACAATGTTAGGAGAAAGCAGAGGATACTACTATATGACAGCAACCAGCCCGACAAGATGTACACACATGTGCAATAGTGGTGCTCAACCTAGGTGAGTAATCAAGGACTCTCTGATTGGCTAAGAGTTTCCCTTGGTGGCAAGGAAACCATAACTGAAACTGGGATCCAATCCAAACTCCTATGGAGACCAAGTATCTGGACTCCAAGAAGAAGCTTCCACTAACCAAGGGCCTAAAGAGAGGACTCACACATTATAATCCTGGAAAATGGACAATGCTTATCCCAACTGACCCAATATAGGCTGATCTCACCCTATATTGGAGAATCTGTTTTTAACTTTCAGAAGGCTGTGAGAACCATGGACAACCTGATTCTGCCAACAAGACCAGAAATGATAGCTGACTTCCTTGCAGGAGAAGAACCATCCTTAACATGTCACCTAGGGCCCAGGTGAAACCACAGAGGAAAAGGTAAGATGAACAAGAGTGCTGTTTCCACAGGGAGCCCGACAACCCAAGCCAGGGTGAAGAAGATAGACACTGAGGATACTCAAAATGTCCCAAAGCAGAAGTCAAAAAACATGCCAAGAGTCATGACAACCCAATTCCACCAACAAGCCATGGGATGATGGCTGACATCCAGACAAGAGATGAACTACTCCCGGCCTATCATGTAGACCCCAAATCAAACCCATGAGGAAGTAGCAGGATAAACAAGAGACCTCTCACCACAGCAAGTCAGTTAACGCAGGCTAGGTCAATTCAGAGAGACACCAATGATACCAAACACAAGCCAAAGCAGAAACCCAGAGACACTTAAGATCTCAACAATAAGGCAGACTTAAAACCCACCCACCATGACTCAGGGAACTGAGTGGAAGAGGGGGTGGAAAGAATGGAACAGCCATGGTGGAGGAGAATGTCCAGAGACATTACCCCCCTCAACTATACACAAAGGGTGGTGGAACTGATTACCTCTAGAGCAATTCGTAACCCCCTACTCCATGGACTGATCCATTATGACCACCGAGTTGCATCCCCAGTGGATTGGGGACAGGGAGGAGGGGGAATGGGAGTACCTTCATAAAATTTAATTATGGATAATAAAGATATTTTTAAAAAACTGACAAGAGCTCAACACTAAAGTAGACTTAAAACTCACGCACCATGGCTCAGGGCACTTTGCAGAAGAGGGGGCAGAAAGAGCATTGTTCCTTCCTCCAAAGACCGAACGCTGCTGGAATCACACACAGCCCTCCATCCCTTGGAACATACCAGCAATCCCTCTGAGGAGGGCCCTCAGTGAAATGGGGGTGGGGAGGAGGGAAACACTAGTACAAATATATGACCTGTTCATACAAAGTTTCTACTACTAAAAAATAAAGATCCTAAGTATACTGATTTCAGCCTTAGTCTAATTTATTCTATCTCCTGTAAAAGATCTCATTATCAATATCCTGAAACAATTATACTAAAATAAAGGAAGATAAAGTAATTTCCAAATGGAAAATGATTTAGGACTAAATAAGCTATCTTGCTCATTAGCATGAGAGCACTGGATTTTTTTTT
The DNA here is from genome assembly GCA_004024765.1 of Zapus hudsonius. NCBI lineage: Eukaryota > Metazoa > Chordata > Mammalia > Rodentia > Dipodidae > Zapus > Zapus hudsonius. The sequence continues at coordinate 35,935 of PVHP010000418.1, read as the reverse complement.
TCCCCTGTCAATTTAAACTTTCAACAAAGCAGGCTGCAAGTGCTTCTTCTGCCTTGCAGCCTTTGTCTCACGAGGGGGCAGTAAAGGAAAAGGTTTCAGAGAAAAGACAGCAATGCTCCTCACACCACCCTCTCCCCTAACCTTCTGTGGTTACCGCAGCCAGCACACCTTCTGAAATGAACTTGGACCCAAATGTCAAACCCAATGGTGGAGCCAATTAAAATGCTAGTTTTCCTGGGCCCTAGTTTTGAGGATAAACTTATAAGCATTCTTTGATGAGACAGGAGATGATGACTGAATTGGCTATATTTTGTTTCTGTGCCAATTAAAAGCATTCACCAATTGTTATTTTGCATCTTTTGCTCTCCTTTCTCTGTTTGCCCTGGGAACACCCCATGAAAACCACTTTTTTATCCTCTGAGTCTCTCTACCCCCCACCCCTCCTCTCAGCTATAGAACAGTATTTAATTTTTTTTGAAGTTGGCATGCTGCCTTAAATCTTGCTAGAAAACAACTTCTATATACATACTATATTAGGAGATATAACAGTGAGCCAATTCCATGGTCAAATCTCCCCCTTCCCCTTTTAGGATTTGGATGACTGTTTGTATTTTGAAAAGAAAGCTCTTCATTTAGCTAGCCATAGAGTTGGCATCTGGGATGCCTGTCCCTGTCCACTTACCCCTGCCCATCATCCATCTTCCCTCCTCCCTCCCTTTCTCTGAAAAGTACATTAACAACTTGGAAAGAGTAGGGTAACTCCATTTCTTAAAGAAAATGAGTAACCAATGACTATACTTATTTTCAATAATAGTTGTGGCAAATGAGACTGACAGAAAAGTCTAAGCAGATGATGTCTGCCTTCGGCTCTTCAGTGCATTTCTTTCTATTCTCTTCTCCCTCCTTAGTACCTACAGAATCAGTCTCTCTCCCCCTCCCTTCCCCTCTCTTCTCTTTCTCTCTGCTAAGGTTGTTCTTCCAATGAAAGTTTTCCAATCTTTACTGTATTCAAGTCACTTAGACTTTATTTGTTGTTCTGTAATGTATGAAATTAATGTACATTGAATAGATTTTGAAGTTCAATTTTGAAGTCTCTTCATGCAGGGCTATTTTCACACAACCCAAAGGCCTTTGTCTGAGATGTGATCTTAGGTACTGAGATAACGACCAGATGTGCCTAGCCCAGTGATGGTGTTGCACTTGAAATCCACAGGCTCTTTTAGAAAGACCTACCTGTTTGCTAGCACCTTCCTCCAGTACCCACTATATCACTTGGTTGCTAAATTGTGTCCAGGTATAAATGAGTGAAGTGCTCTGACCTCAGGGATCTTTCTGGTTCTACAAGTATCTTTAGCCAGGGGTAAAATCTTCAAAGGCAGTGTCTTGGGCATGGAGACCCCCGAGATGGTGCTCTGCACTGTGTCTCAGGTTGACCCTGAGCAAGTGCCCTTCTCTGAGAAACATCAGGCTCAGCCCATGGCTTCAGAATGTCTCTCCAGATGAGTGAATCTGGTTGACATGACCTCTTCTTTCTGGTCTCACTCTGACACTGGCCAAGCCTGTAAGTGCTTAGTGTTCTCAGAGGACATTTAAGCAGCATGCCTCAGATCTGGGCCCAAATCTGTTCTTCAACAACATCCCTCTGTTTCATGGCAAGAGAAGCTACTGAAGCATCTTCTCTCATCTCCCTGGGGAATGAGGCCAGTACCTGCCCACAGGTGTGTAAGGGATGGATGTGAAAGTGAGCACTTCCTGCCTCAGGCCTGCAGCTCCAGGAGGAATATAAGCTCACTGGATACAATGGTAACTTCCACACCCCCTGCCCCCCCAATCTCTGACAGGGCACAGTTGCCACCATGATAGCAATTGTGAAAAGCAAAGGGCAGCCTATTCCCTTCAATTACAGAACAACTGGTATTTCATTTTATTCTGAAATGGAATAGGGCTCCTGCTTCATTAAATATGCACGTTCCATGAAGTATGGATTAGCCATGGGCTGTGCTGGAGAACAGTGAGTTACAGTCTTTTCAGTCGAAATTATTTGTGTTGGCTTTATGATGTGGAAAGTAAATGCATGCATTCCAAAGACTCTTTCTAAGATGTTTTAAATTATTCCATTGTAATTTGCAACACATTCTTACATTTCAAACCTGAAAAAAGCAAGTGCATTCATTGCAAAATGGAGTCAATGATTATTGCAAGTGAGACTCTATAGCCAGTGCACAGGACAGTCCTGCAGTTAATCCATGGTGTATTCCCCACTCTGGCTTGATTCTTCTGTTGACATGATGACGCCTTGATTTGTGGTGGCTTTGTTGTACAAACAGGCTGGGATTTGTTCCAGAGACAAGTTACCCAATTGTGGTTTCTGTTAAGGAATGATACTTGGAGATTTGATTATATATGGCTTTCAAATTGAGAAAAAAAATTGGCATGTGAAGAGAGTATATGATAATTTATGTAATCATGAAATGTGATTAAAGCTAGTACTGTGAGTTAATTTAAAATGAGACTCCATGTAATCATTATTTTATTTTTATGAACTCATAGAGGAAAATATTTTCTTTGCTAGGTTGGTGGTTTTATTGGCTATGTCTAAGTTTATAAAAATATAAAATGTATTGGAAAGAGCCTTATTTTTCTTCCTAACAAACTAAAGCTGAATTTAAAATGTACTGCTAGATTAAACATGCTGTCTGCTTTATAGAATCACAGCAAATCAAGAACTTTTATTATACTAATGAATATTTTTATTCATGAATAACATATAGAAAGTAATTACACATAAGCTTACATATTCTCTACGGTAGATTCATATTTGGCATTTTTCTATCATAACTCCATGTGCATATGTAGGCAACGTGAATCTTTGAATTGACAAGACAATTTCAAAATACATTATCTCATTTAATCATCAAGATAATTTCACAGGCAGGAATCCTTCACCCCATTTTATAGACAAAATAAGTATTCACTTAGATTAAATTTCTTTCCCAAATTCATAGGGGTAGTAAGTGGTGGTGGGGGGCACAAATAATCAGGCCTCTGGTGTCTTGTCTGGTGTGCATCAGCTGCCAAATGCCATTGCCATTCAGAGCCTTCTGGTACACAAACTGGCAGCTGGCTAATATTCCTACCTTCTTACTTCTACACACAGACGTAGTTATCTTCCACTAGGGTGAAACATGAAATAGTGCAAAAATTCAATACAAAATGAAAAATATTAACAGAAAGTATTTTCAATTTAATTATTTTTAGAAATGTAAATGCAATTTATTTGAAAGAAATAAGAAATCTGATTGTTATCACCAAATCCCCATTTAAAGCTGTGCTTTCCAAAATTCAGAAATTGTGATTTTTTTCATATTTATTGTCAATAATTAGACACATTGTATGAGCAAGTCTTATGGTGGCAACAAAGTCCATCCTAATTAATTATAAAGGGCTTGTCTTGTGCTAACCTCTCTGTCTCTCTTCGATTTTAGCCTCTTGACTGGCCTGTGGTTCTTTCATCTGAACAATATATGTAAGTGTCTTCTCTCTTCCAGCCTGGCTGAGCGAGGGAAGAGCTCTCATTACCTGTCTGGGTACTTTTCAGTGTGTTCTTCATATATATTCTGTTTTCAGATGCCTTTTCCATTTTGTTATATATATGATTTTCCTCTAAACTGGGGATCTAGCGGGTATGTGAGAACCCTTTATTTTGTTTACTACTCATTTTCCAGGAGTCTGAACTTCCCACTCCCTGCTTTAATGCTTTTCTCTGTAATCCTTCCTAAAACCCCTAGTCCTTCACTGCCTGATCTCTTAACTCTCTTCTATGTGGAGCTACAGAGCAGGTGCTTCTTCCATGGTTTCCTCCCATGTGAGGTGTGAGCGTTTCTTCTTCACATGTGTAACTATTCTAGCCTTTCCCTAGATACTGGCTTCCCCTAAATAAACCTTATTATTCATACCTTCTTCCTAAATAAATTCAATAATTCATAATTTATCTACCGCAGTCTGTTCTTTCAATTCTTCATTAAAATAGACCAGAGACTCAAAGTTGGGGTTCATTATCCATCCCTGAACTTCCAAAATTCTTCATCAGAGTTAAGGCTATACTCCGGGTTGTCAAAGTGAAATATAACCAAGGCCCCAGAATGCGAGTAGGCTGAGTAGACTTGCACATGAACAGGGAATCCAAACCGACTTCTGTTCGTGGGGAGCATGCCTTCTCCTTTGAACTATGGGATGGAAACAGTCACCAGCAGCAAGGAAATAGATGCTCAGATTTGTGAGCTACGTAACTATTGAAACGAATCTCTAATTTTCTCCTCAGCGAGGAGCTCATAAACTGAGAAATTAACCTTAAAGTCTTGACTAGTGAGAAGGGTAGAACTCATAGCGCCCAGTGAAAGGCATACGTGTCCACCTGCACATCTTCCTCCCTAGATCTCAGCAGGACTCCAACAGAAAATGATTCACATGCCAGGGAAGCTCGGAACCAAGAATTAAAAGGAAAATGAAACACAGAGGGAATTCACAACCAATGAACTAGAAATTCAGAGTAATTTGAATACAATTTTAAAGTAACTTGCTTATATTATTCAAAATGCTGGAAGTGGAACTGGGCTCCATAGGAAAGAATAAAACATTGGGAAATCAATGTACATGTAGGTTAGGAACTGATCTCAAATGGGTTAGAAACTTTGGGCTCTTGGAGAGAATGTCCCTTGAGAGAATAGAATGTAGGTGTGTGCAACAGATCTTAATAGAAAACTGAAGCACATTCCCAAAGTGTAACAACAAAAACAAAGAAACAAAAAGTCATTCTTCCCATGAAGACAAAGACCAAAGTGCTCCAGAGCTCAAGCCTTGATATCCCAGGAAAGCCCACTAAGTGACCTCTTTCTGCCTAAATATCTGCTGTCTGCTCTGACAATTTCATAGTCTCCAGGATTTGAGAGGAAGACTGCCCTTTCCACTGAAATCAAATCAGAAATGTAGAAGAACTCAATCAGCGAAGATTTATAGATTAGTGGTTCTCCACCCAGGGTAATATTGACCCAAATGGGATATTGGGCAATATCTAGAGACATACTTAGCTGTAATGACTGGCATCTGGAGGGCTACAGATGTTACCAAATATGCTATAATGTGCAACACAGCTGGTCTACAATGTCAGTAGCACCAACATAAAGAAATCCTGGGCTGGAGAGATGGATCTGTGGTTAAGGCACTTGCTTGAAAAAAAACCTAAGGACCTGAGTTTGATTCCCCTGTACCCACATAAAGCCAGATGCACAAAGTGGCATGCATCTGGAGTTCATTTGCAGTGGCTAAAGGCCTTGGGGTACCCATGCTCTCTTATCTCTGTCTTTCTCTGCCTGCAAACACATACATAAAAATATTTAAAAACAAAAGGAATCATACTACTGACAGAATAAAAGACTGTAAAATTTTGTTAGTATTGCACTTGGCTTTCATGCTTTGTTCTTGTGATATTTTGTTGTATCCACAATGCAGTTCCTTTCACATACATTTGATCAACTCTGTCCACCGGCCCTTTCCCAATGCAGAAGCAATGGTGTAGACACAGGAGGGAAAAGCAGTTGAATGGTGTGAAGCTGGTGGACAAGTGATTGTCACCAACTCTCGTTTCACTCGGTGTAGAAAAGAAATGGGATGTAAATAATACTCTTAGTTTTAGAAAATCACATTAAATGAAGGGAGATGGGAATGTAACTCAGGGTAAAATGCATGCATAAGACTGTGGATATGGTGTGTAGAACTGAAAAAATATTGTTTGGAGATCTTTCTCCAAAAATGGGGAAAAATGGGAGAAATTATAGAGAGGGCATTAATAAAAGGCAAGTTAAAACACTATGACAGCTAATCTTTTGTGTCAACTTGTCTGATTAAATATTATGCAGATGCTAGTATGGAACTATTTCCACATGTGACTCAGTCTATTTCTGGAACAGAATAGGATTTTTAAAATTACATTTAAAAGTTTTTAATGGTCATATATTATTTGTGCATATAATTTAATGGTCATATAATATGTGTGATATTTTTATTATTCTTATGCATTAGATCAAGGCTTCTCAAACCTTTTCCACTTATGATCACTTCACACCCAAAGAATTTTTATACCATTCTGGGCATATAAGTATACAAATATGACATTTACTAATAATAAATCATAAGAAAATTCATTTTGCAAAGCATTCTATGGCATACATATGATTTTTCCACTTATCAGAAATGAGAATAAATTTGCATACCAAGGAGAGATGAAGATGCTTATTTAGAATTAAATCTTGGCTGAATGTTTTGATACTGCAGGTTGAAGAAGTTCTTTAACATTTTTCAGAGTTATTGATATTTTAATTCTATAATTGTCAATACTGAGAACTCTGCTTTGCAGAAACACATACTACAAAATGGCAGAAGTATGTTTAGGGCCATTTCAGAAAAATTTTGGAAATTCTGTCCTAATTGCAAAAAAAATCATTTAATTATTTACAAAGCTCAAGTCAGAAACTCCAACATTAATGTTTAAAGTCAAACATTCTAATATAAAATCCAAATATACACTAATTTGATTCTTGCATATTGAGGAATGATGGTAGAAAAATATTAAAAGTCTTTGTTTTCCATAAATAAGCCATTATATTTCCAATACCTGATATTAAGTTGTATTCCAGGGCTATAGTGATAGAACACGCTACTGCACAAAAATAGTAGTGTAGGCCAATAGGATAGAGTAGAGGACCCAGAGAGAGACCCACGTGGTGATGGCCCATAATTTTTGACAAAGGCATCAAAGCACACACTGGAAAAAAGACACCTGTCCTACAAACGGTACTGTAGAAGACTGGCATGTGATCTAGTTTTCCTACACAAACATCAATTTGAAACTATCAATGATCTTAAAACTTGTAGGCTGGAGAGATTGTTCACTGGTTAAGTGTGCTTCCTGTGGAAGCATGAAGGTCTGAGGATACCTGAGAGATTGCCAGAGTTTGATCCTCAGGGCCCACAGCTGCATATGACCACATAATACGCATCCACAGTCCTGTATGGGAGCAGAGACCTGAGAGTCTCCAGAGTTCAGAGAAATGGCAAGCTCCAGGATCAGTGAGGGACTCTGGACAAAATAAGACTGGGCAGAAAAACAATGGAGCAAGTCCTCAAAACCTCAAGTTCCACTATGGCCACTGCAGGCAAGTGCAACCTGCCACAGCAAGTACCCACATGTGTATACACTACATGCACACACACACACACACATGCACACACACATACACACCCATACACACATGCATACAACACACACGCACACACACATACACATACACACATACACATACACACACATAACACATACACACACACAAGGTAAAAAGAACTTGAGGGTTGGGGAGATGGCTCAGTGGCTGAAGGTGCTTGCTTATAAAGCCTTCTGATGTGAGTTTGATTTCTCAGCATCCACACATAAAGCCAGATGTGAAAAGTGGCACATGTATCTGTCATGTGTTTGCAATAGCAAAAGACTATGGAGTTCATACACACACACACACACACACACACACACACGCATGCACGTACGTACGCACGTGCACACACACGTACACACACACCACACATATGCACACAAATAAGTAAAAATATATTTTTAGAAAAACTTGAAATGCTAAAACCAGTAGAGGAAAAATTGGGAATACACTTCACGTTATAGGTGTAAGCAAGCAGTTTCTGTATTAAAGCACAGGAAATATCCCAAGAACCAACAAATGAGACTATAGGAAATAAAAAACTTCCTGCACAGCAATAGAAACTATCAGCAGGGCAAACATCCTACAAAGTGGAGAAAAAGCTTTGCCAGATATGTTTAAAAAATAAAAATAAAAAGGGAGCCAATATCTAGAGTGCACAAAGAAGGACAAAAATGAAATATCAGGAAACAAAACTGCCAATCAATGAATGAGCTGATGAACTAAAAAGATAATTCTAAAAAGAAGAAAGCACACATAGCCCACAAATAAATTTTAAAAACTTCAACATCCTTAATAAGTGAAAGTGCTTTGAAACTCCATCTTGTCCCAGTCAGGATGGCTGTCATCAAGACAACAGCTGATATAACTGGTGCTGGTGAGGATGTGGGGAAAGCAGAACTCTGGCTCAGTGTTGGTGGGAGTGTGCACTGGTGCAACCCCTATGGAAACCAGTGTGGAATTTTTTCAAAAAAGCTAAAAATCAAAACACTATATGACCAGCTATCCCATGCCAGAGCATATGCCCAAAGGATTCTACATGCTAGCACAGAGATACTGGCACACCTGTGTCCATTGCTGCTCTGCTCACAATAGTAAGGAAATAGACTCAGCCCAGGTGTGTCCATCAACCGAGGAGTCCACAATGAAAGTATGGTGCATTGAGACTGTGGAATTTTATCTACCAGCTTCTCTGAGAGCAACTCTACATTAACCCATCAAATAAAGCAGCCTCACCTTTCCCAATGTGGGCAGACACCATCTCATCTACTGAGATCCAGATCAAACACGAGAACAAAAGAAATGAATTTGCTAGCTTGCAGTTGGAAGTAGCACCCCTTTTATTATTTTTTTAAAATCACCTATGGATATCAGAACTTCAGGCTTTCTGGCCTTTGCACCCCACATTTTACAACAACTTCTCCCTAATTTCATAGTTCTTTGGCTTTGCTTCTCTGGTTTTGAGGCCTTCACAGTTGGATGAAGTCATACTACTCTCATCTCTGGTTCTCCAGCTGGCAGACAGCTGATCCTTCATGGGCATTCTGGGCCTTTATCTCCATATGAACCAACTCTTCTAACAAATATCCTCTCATCTATCTATTGGTTGTGTCCTTGTGGAAACCCTCACTAAATCAGCTGTTTCTCTCATTTTAATGCACAGATATTAGTGAAAATAATTCAAATCAGATAAATAAATGGTTAAAAACCCATTACATGAATTCATAATATTGATCTGATCAGCAGGCAGTGAAAGCAAAATTTATTGTAACAATGGGACTTTTTGAGTTTCTATATGCATATGTTATTTCTAAATTTACAGTAAAGTCATTTTAATAACCAGTGCTAGAAAGAGTACGGTTTTGAATGTAAATGGAATCATCTTCCTGGAGGGTATTTTGGCAGTATGTATTGAAAGACTTAAAACACTTCAGATTATTTGGCTTTGAAGTATTTATCCTTAGGAAATAATTAGAGATACAAAATGAGATTTATATTCAAGAATATTCACTGAAGGTATCCTTAATCTAATAGTTTAAAATTATAATATTTAAAGTGTCACAATAGAGATTAGCCAACTAAACCATGGAGCATTAGACAAAGACACAAGATGCCATTAAAATTCATGGTATCAGATACATGAAAGAAATAAACACTATATAGTGATGCATTTAGGGAAAACTTTTATTATGAAGTAATGTTTTTCCATATTTATTATAAATAATTAGATACATTGCATGAGCAAGTCTTATGATGGTATCCCCATTTCTCTCCTCCCTGCTAATTTGCATTTCTCTGATGATTAATGACATTGAATATTTTCTTAAATGAGAGTAGGTCATTTGATTTTCATCTACTGAGAATTCCCTGTTGAATTTAGTGTCCCATTTTGTGAGAGGGCTGTTTAATTTTTTAGTATTTAATTTGGGTAGGCTATGTATAGGATAATGTCACCTGCAAAAAGGGATAGTTTGATTTCTTCCTTTCCAATCCGTATCCTTTTTATGTTTTTTTCCTCTCTTATTGCTTGGGCTAGAGCTTCAAGCACTATATTCAGGCATATAGTGTTCCTTTCTTGTTATATCTTTGTCTGGTTTTGGTATTAAGGTAAGGGTTGCTTTATAAAAGGAGTTTGGAAGCATTTCCTGTTCTCCAGTTTCCCGAAAGAGCTTCAGAAAGAGTGGTTTCAGTTCTCTGATGAAGGTTTTGGAGAATTAGGCTGAGAATCCTTTAGGTCCTGGACTTTTTCTTTTGGGGAGGTTTTTTTTTTTTTACATTTTCAATCACAGTGGTTGTGATAGGTTTATTTAGGAGCATTACCTGTTCTGGATTTAGTTTTGCTACATGGTAGGTGTTCAGGAATTCATCCATTTCTTCCAGGTTCTCCAATTTTGTGGAATAGAGGTTTTGGAAGTATGCCCTGATGAATCTTCAATTTAATGGGTGTCTGTTGTGATCTCTCCTTTTCATTTCTGATTTTGTTGATTTGGGACTTCTTTTTTTTTCTGTTTGATTAGATTGGCCAGGGGTCTGTCAATCTTGTTTACTTTTTCAAAGAACCAGCTCTTTGTTTCATCAATTTTTAAAATTATTTTCTTCATTTTTAATTCATTGATCTCTGCTCTGATCTTAATTATTTCTTTTCATCTTGAGCTCCTAGGGTTGGATTGTTCTAATTTTCCAATGCCACTAGCTGGTTAGTTAGGTTGTTAATTTGAGATCTCTCTGTCTTTGTTATGAAGGCACTTAGTGCTATAATTTTTTTCCCTCAGAACTGCCTTCATTGTGTCCCATAAGTTTTGGCACACTATATTTGTTATCATTTAGATAAAAAATTCAATTTCCTGTTTAGTTTCTTGAACTACCCATTCATTGTTTAGTAGCATATTATTCTGTCTCCAATTGTTGGTGTATTTTCAGTTTTTTCTCTCATTGTCTATTTACAGCTTTAATGCATTGTGGTCTGAAATGATATAGGGGGTTACGTCAACTTTCTTGAATTTGTTAAGGCATGTTTTATGACCTAATATGTGGTCTATTTTGGAGAAGGATCCGTGAGCTGTTGAGAAAAATGTATATTCAGTAGACTTGGGATGGAATGTTCTGTAGATGTCTGTTAGGAGTAATTGATCTATGGTGTTGTTGAGCTCTATTATTTTCCTGCTGATCCTCTGTTTGGATGATCTGTCTAAAGCTGAGAATGGTGTATTAAAGTCTCCAACTATGATGGAGTTAGAGTTTATTTTTGTTTTGTTGTCCAATAAGTTGTGCTTTATGAAATTTGGTGCACCTATATTTGGTGCATACATGTCTATGATAGTGATATCCTCTTATTGAATTCTTCCCTTGATGACTAAGAAGTGTTCTTCCTTGTCCATTTTCATTTCTTTTGGTTTAAAGTATATTTTGTCCAGTATTAATGTACTGTTTATTTGTGCCACACACAATTGTTTTTTTGTTTGTTTGTTTGTTTCCATTTGCTTGAAAGATCCGTTTTCATCCATTCATTCTAAGGAGGTTTCTATCTTTAGAGGTTTAGGTGAGTTGCTTGGAGACAACAAATGGAAGGGTTCTGATTTTTCTGATCCAGCCTGCTAGCCTATGTCTTTTTGTGGGAGAATTAAGACCATTAATATTCAAAGTTATAATTGTGAGGCATGATTTAATACCTGTCATGGTGAAGTGTTTATGGGATTTGATGCCTCTTGAGTTGTTTTGATCTTCTACATTTTGTTATCATGGATGACCTCTAGAGGGCTTTTGGGGTTGGTTGTTCTACTCTTCTGTGTGGAATATTTCATGGAGTACTCTCTGTAGGTTTGATTTTGTGTCCATATATTTGTCAAGCTGGCTTTTATCATGAAATATTTTCCTTTCTCCATCTATTATGAGGGATACTTTTGCTGGGTACATTAATTTGGGTCAAAAGCCATAGTGGTTCAGGCTTTGAAATATTCCATTCCAAGCCCTTCTCGATTTCATGGTTTCCATGAGGAAATCTGGTGTATCTGATGGGTATGCCTTTATAAGTGATTGTTTTTCTCTTCCTGCCTTCAGAACTCTGATTACTTTCAACATTTAGGGTTTTTACTATGCTGTGTCTTGGAGAGTTTCTTCTTTGGTCCTGTCTGTTTGGTGTTATGTGTGCTTCCTGGATCCGAATGGGACTCTCTTTTGCAGGAATGGGGAAATTTTATTCAATAATTTCCTTGAATATGTTCTTTATGCCTTTGGCCTAAAGTTTTGCCCCCCTCTGATATTCTCATGATCTAGAGGTTTGGTTGATTAAGGCTGTCCCAAAATTCTCTCATATTTTGTTCGCATGTTTTTTTGAAATTATCCAAGTTTTTGTTATCTAGATCTCTTTATTCTGCTTTGTTTTTCATGTGTGAGGTTCTACCTTCCAGGTTATTAACTCTGGTATTGAGAGATTCTAGAGACATTTTAAATATCTCCATTTGATTTTGGTTTTCCAATAGAGCTTTATACATGGTCTTCATCTCTTTGTTGAGTTGCATTTTCATTTCAAAGGTTGTCTTACTTAATGCTTCCTGGTGTTCATTCTCGTATTTGATTATGTCTTCATTTAGTGTAGCCAGCTGATTCTTGAGCTCCTCTGATTGCTGGTTTGCCTTTAGCTCATTTACTGTTCTACCAAAATCTGTCTGTTTTTCCTTAATTGTGTTAAGCCTAATTGTGAAGCTGATTCTGCACATTTCCACTTAAGCAATAAGTTTTTGCTCCCATTTTCATTAATAATATGGATGTAGATTCCATACAGAGATGTCTTGCATATGCTGTCATCTCTTCCTCGGTTTGCATCTATACTCTTTCTTTGATATTTTCATTAGGGGCTTCCAAAGTGGGTCTAAGTGAGTTAATGGCTACTGTCTCTATCACAGAATGTACAAATAAAGGAGAAATTGGGAATGTGAATTTAGTCCAAGGAGAGCAGAACACTAGGCATTGGCTGCCCTGTGCTGCTCTGTACTCACAACTACTTTGCCTAAACATTTCTCTTAATGTTAAATTATCTGGGCTATGATTTTTCACTTTTTCACAACCAATATAATCCTAATTTGTTTTATAAATTTGTGATTGCATTTTATTCATCTATGTGATCATAGTTTATCTTGATTCTTTAGCCACAAATTTCTGAAAGGAATGATAGAGATTGATCTTGTGGAAAGATATATTGAAATTATTTTTCCTTCAGTTTTTATTAAATTCAAGGTACTCATTCATTCTCATTAAGCAAAATACATATACTTACAATGATTCATTCTATGTGTGAAATATTCTCAACCTGTGTCTCAACTGAAAAAAAAATGTAATGTAAAAGCACTTTTTCTCTCAGGTCTTCGCTATTAAATGATGCAATTGTTCAATTAGTTCAGGTAGGAAAATGGGTAAAAGTAGTTTTGAACAAAAGTCTTCATCATTCACCTATCTACAACAAAAAAAGGCAAAACAAACCAAAGGGACTGTTACGGTTAGCTTTCTAGTTGCTGCACAGAAAGAACCCAAACTAAAGCGACTTGTGGAGGAATGGGTCTATTTGGCTTACAAACTCCAGGGGAGGCACCATCCTGGCAGGGAAAACGATGTCCTGAGCAGAGGGGTGGACATCACTTCCACCACAGCACTGCAAACAACAGCAGGAAGGTGTGCCAAATACTGGCAAGGGAGAGCTGGCTTATAACCCCCTTAAGCCCGCCCCCAACAACACAGCTTCATCGAGGTTGTAAAACCCAAATTGCTATCAGCTGAGGATCGATCTATCAGAACACATTCATTTGTTTGTGGGGGACACCTGGATCAAAACATGACAGTCTGCCCCTGGCCCCCACAAACTAATAATCATACATGATATAAATACAATGTGTTCAGCTCAACTCTTAAGTCCCCACAGCTTTCAACTGAACCATAATACCAAAAATAAACCTGTAATAGCACAGAACATTCACAATGCAAAACATGAGGTACAGCAAAAACAGACTAACCAATACAAGATTTAAAACAAGCAGGGCACCATCAATCTCTAACTCCAAGTTCAATGATTCTAACCAATAAAATAAGTCTCTTGGAGATTCAATTCCACCCCTTCAGCTTTGCTACTCATAATCCAGGAAAATGTCATCCGGTGCTGGCAGCTCGCCTTGGCACCCATCCATAGTCCTGGAATTCTTTGGGTCTCCATTGCAACCCACAGTTCATCCTCATAGCTCCATCGGGCTCCATGCAGGCAACCTTGCACACCTGCTTCACATGCTGATGGCCATTTTTCAAAAACAAAACTGTGTTGCAAATCCAATGACCCTCTCTTTCTAACCAATCTCAATTCCACAGAACCAAGTGGGCTACCAATTTGTTAATCCAGGGGGGATCAAAGCATTCAGGCCCCTTACTTCAAAGAGTCCGCAATTGTTCCTGTTGTTCCAGTGCAGACCAGCTGGCTGAATGTCAATGGTTGTCATCTCTCAAACAATTGCAGGTGAACGGGCAGCAGTTTCGACCCAAAGATCTTTCTTTCTGTGCCATCTCCATCTGCTCACACCAGTCCATCTTTACGTAAAACAACCCTGCACAGGTTCCCAGGACACAGGCAGGCAGAGCGCAGCAAGCCTCTCACACAAACTGCTTCTGGCACAGTCCTGACCTCACAGTCCATAGTTCTTACTGCATTCAGGTCTTTTAATTCTGACCAGAATGGTCCATCACGCTGTACTCACAGCACTGCAAGGCACCTCTTAGGATGAGGTTTCCAATCCGTCCATCTTCCTCCTGCAGATCACTTCCAAAAGGTCCAAAGCCACAGAATCAGGGTTCCAGAAGCAACAGATGACCCCACATTCTGATACCAAAACTGTTGTGGTCAGCTTTCTAGTTGCTGCACAGAAAGAACCTTGAGCGGCTTGTGGAGGAATGGAATTATTTGGCTTATGGACTCGAGGGGAGACTCTATCCTGGCAGGGAAAACGATGGCATGAGCAGAGGGCTGGACATCACCTCTGCCACAGCACTGCAAACAGCGGCAGGAAGGTGTGCCAAATACTGGCAAGGAAAGCTGGCTTATAACCCCATAAGCCCACCCCCAACAACACAGCTTCATGGAGGTTGTAAAACCCAAACTGCCATCAGCTGAGAATCAATCTATCAGAACACATTCATTTGTTTGTGGGGGACACGTGGATCAAACCATGACAGGGACCTTTAAAATTATCACATCAACCACTGATTTTCAATTATCTTTTCAGCAAACTATGCCTTTCCACTTTGGCCCATAATACAGCTAAAGACTGGAAAGCAAGGCCCCTGTTTCAGCCAAGGCAAGTCTGGAAAAACTGTTAAAACACAGTGAACAAGTGCATTGGGCACCCACCAGCAAGTTGTCTTCTTAGCACCAATTTTGAGGTCTCTGTCTCTAAGTGTTTTGTGAGGTTAAGTAATGAGAGAAAGACTTGAGTAACTCAGTTCAAAATATTCATTAGTTAGCCAGCACTTACCTGGTTTTAAGACTCCCAGAAGGCATTTTCCTAATGTCCATTGGAATGAATTTTTCTTTTTACAATTTTAATGAAAGAGATTTTAATCCCCTGGACATTTTGTTGGCTTGCTGTTAAGCAAGGATAATCAGGATTTTCCAGTATTTCTTCGTAAAGGTCATATGGTCCACTTTTTACCTTCTCTGTGCATTTTCCCAGGGAAGCTCAGATCTTTGGAAATTAATGAGCACTTCCCCCATTGGAGTGGTAAATGAGAGTACACAGGGTATAGTAAGACTAGGTCTACTGACTTTTTCTTGACTGAGCTAAGATGAATCTGTATCTGCCTTTAAAAAAGTCTTTTAGGACCCAATGATTCTTCTTTTCATGTACAAACATTAGAGCTTGTGTACTGGCCCCTGGGATAGCAGGAAAGCAAAGACAGACTTGTAGTTGATTTGTGGTTGTTCAGTGAGATTTATACCCATACCACCACAGTACTATTGCTACTGGAACTATATCTTTCTTTCTATCTTTTTGTTCACTTTTAACTCTGTTACATATGATAATGCTAATTAGCAAGTTCTTCCCTCAAAACATTCTGGGACATGATATTTATGCATAAATAAAAAGCAAGCCATACTGGGCTCAGTGCCCAGAAATATTAATCACTTATAAACAATTAAAGAGAGATTATACCATACACACAGAGAGACACACACACAATGTGAAACAACTGTGTCATTATGTGGAATACTGAGCAACTAAAAAAACTCAATAATGTCATTTGACCCTACAGAGTTTAGGCCATTTCATGACACTGTATGGCAATGGGTTGTGTAGACAATACCCAGTGCAGCACCACAAAACTACTTTGAGTCCTGGGTGTTGCCATATGATGATAACTGTACGGACAATTTTCTTATTTTGCATTTTCAAGCCATTCCTGTCCCCACTTTCTAGTTCTTTTGGCGTTATGCTATGTGCTTCAGTCAGACCACTCCACATGGAAAGTGATCCTAAACAGAAATGCAAGCATCCTGAATGATACCAACAAATTAAATATTTTTTTTGGAAAGTATAAAAGTACTTGAGGATGCACTTTCCCCCAAACTGGTATGAGACAAAAAGCTTGAATTGATCACAGCATCAGACCATTTGAACATGAATGCCAATATTTAAAAGCAAACACGATGTGGATGAGATTAGATGTGCCCTCCTATTCTCTGGGAACTGAGCATCTTTGGAGCTCCATCCAGGTGTGTGTGCGAGCTCATGGCATAGCATCCAGAGTCAGTGATGCTGGGAATTGTCAAGAGCTGCCCTTGGTGTTCATGAAGAACAGGTCACAGGTTAGAATTTGTGTTGTCTTAAGCTCAGCTTCTCAAACAGTGGAATCTACTCACCGTCAGGAATGTATGCTCTTAAACCTGAAAGAAAAATGATTGTGAAAAACAGTAGAAACAAATATGGATTTATTTTGAGAGGTAATGGGCCTGGGAGGTTAGATTTTTTTTTCTAAATAGTGATTCAGAAATATACATATGTAAATCTTGCTTATCTGTAGGATTTGATATGCAAATGAAAAGGAGAAATTGTATGATAAAATAACAATATTTGTCCTAATTCCTACTTCTAGTAGGAAAGCCTTGATGTCCACTTATAATGGGAAGAACTCTGATATTGACGGTTGGGGTCTGCTTTTCTAACAGGTGACGTTCTCTATCTTGTACTACTTAAAAATTGTAATAACTGTAATCACTAAAAGAACCATCTCAATTCATCTTTACAAGAAATGACAAACATTGATAGTTATATATTTTTGGGTGTGTTTTAAGTTTGAGAAGCAATTCAAAAATAATCCTTGAACTTTGGTCTACTTAATCTATTAATTTTACATTTTAAAAATCAATACATATATAGTCACTGACCCTAAGTGTATCTGAAAGTTTGGTTCTGAGACTTGTGTAAACCCCCAATCTGCAAATGCTTAAGTCCCTATGTAACATTTGCATAGTATGCTTTAGATGACAGTAATGCCCAATACCATGTAAGTTCTATGTAAAAAGTTGTTGTATTGCACTGCTTAGGAAATTATAAAAAGAACAAATTTTTTCTTACATGTTCAGTACAGTTGCAATTCATTTTCATATTGGCTGAGTCCATGGAAACAGGGCCTACAAATACAAAGGGTCAACTATGGTATGCTATAAACTCTGCTCACAAGATACCAGATAAAATTTTAATAAAGTTCAAATCACCACTATCTTCCAGATATTGATGGTCTATCAAGGAGAACACACTCAGGACACAAATTATAAATGTGACAAGTCAGAGTAGAAGGTCATTGTGCTAAAAGAGCACAATAAAGAAATTCAGAGTTCAGTGAAGACTCTTGAAGGAAAGATCATTTAAATAGAAGCTTATGAAATGAGAAGACATTACCTGTTCAACTGCAGAAAGACGTGTCCTTGACCAATAATCCAACATGAGAAAGGTCTTTGGGAATAGGAGAACGTATTTGAGGTATAATAAACAAAATATTAAGGGTTTTAAGTAAGGTTAGCTTTTTGTATAGTTAGAGTAGCTTTCTAAAAGAAAATAGTTCTAGGGGCTAGGGAGGTGACTCAGTGAATAAAGTCTTGCCACGTGTCACAGTCAGCCACACATCACTGGGATGAGTCTTCAAACCAGGCACAGTTTTGGGGAGGAAAGTATTTATTTAAGCTACAGATGCAGGGGAAGTCCCATAAAAGTGAAAGAGGCTGGTCCTCTTTCACAGGTCCAAGCAGAGAGAAAAACCCAACACCTACACCACACACATAATAGCAAACAGGGAACAGGCAGGAGGGCAAAGGAGAGAATCTCTTCCCCTTTATATAGGCTTAGGGTGGGGTCTTGCAGCCCTACCCCAGACTTAATGGCATCCTGAGTCTCTGGAATTTCCTTCCTGCACTGCCCACACAGGAAAGGATGTTTACTTCTAGTTTATTTGAGCTTCTTTATATCCTGCACCCTACTGAGAGGCTGCATTCCTGTAAACATCCTCAGAGACCCACCCAAGAGTTACCAAAAAGGTCAAGTTGACAACAAAACCTAACCATCACACCATGCAAGCATGAGGACTGGACTTTGACTCCCCAGCACTCATGTACATTCTAGGTGGTCATGGCACTCCACCTTTAATCCCAGAGCCCAAGAGGCAGAGACAGCGTATCACTGGTTCAAGCTGGCTAGCTAGACTAGCTGAATTGGAAAACTCTGGGTTCAAGTAACAGACCTGTCTCAGTAAATAAACTGGTTAGGGATTGAGGAAGGCAGCTGTAGTAGTTTTAAAGTATGTCTCCCATAAACTCAGGTGTTTTATTAAAGCTTATCTAGATGCCTAGATGGAGGAGGAGTCATTGTGGGTGGATCCTGGAGTCCAGCCCTCATGTTTGGGGGGGCAGATCTGATTTATAGCCAAAAGGAATGCAGAGGTTTAAGCTTTGCCTGGGTTCCTGCTTCTTGCTGCTGGTACTTTGTATTTTTCTGTTTTTTGGTGTGTGTGTTGGTACTGGTGTTTTGCTTGCTATAGTTTTTCTCTCTGAATGTATGAAAACAGCTTCTGCCACTGATGGAAGTCCTCCTCCATATGTAAGCTTGAAATAAACTCCTTCCTCCTATAAACTGTTTGGATGTTTGTTCCAGCAATGTGGAACCGAATATAGTACCTGATGTCAACTTCTGACCTTTGTGCGCATATGCATATCCGCACGCGCGTGCACAAACACACATGCGCACTACATATACTTATATATAAAATAAAATAAAAATATGAAAAGAACCTAGTCCTAGTCCCAATCAGCACAAGTAATTTATCTGTATTTCACCGTGTCCATTAGTGGAATGAGGCTTGGCCTGCTAATCCTCCAGCCAAATGTGAATAAGTCAGAAATGAATGAAATTCCCAATGCAACAAGGGTACTATAAATATCCCATGAAGACAACCACTTACTGGGGAATCTGCTTTTGTTTCCATCTCAAATGGGTAATGTGTGTGTGTGTGTGTGTGTGTGTGTGTGTGTATTTTATAGTGATGATGGTGAAGTTGCTATGGTGATTACTATGCTGGTACAAAGTAGAGTGAAAGTGTCTACCTATTTTCTCCCATTGGTCCATGCACAGGTGCAATTGTAATTGCTGAGATTATTGGTACATTGACTTTTAATGATGCATTTAAAATATTCATTCCATTTACTGGCTGAAGCAGATAATTTACTTTTACAAATGTGGGTCAGTGTCACAGTGACTCCCAAGCTACCATTTATTTAAAACACATCAATCCAATTATTATACTCTTCCTCCTACATGAGAAAAAAAGAATCGCGACTATTTAAATACCAGCTGAGCGGAACGAAAAACACATGGAAGATAAAATATATTTTCACAAGACAGTCGTGTCACTTGATCTATAAGAAAATAGAGAAAATAAACTTGTTTATCAGTTGTATACCTTGCATTTCTTCCAGAAAACCACTTTAAAAAGGTTAAATATAAACCCTTTGGTCAAACTAGGTTTTTTTTATTTTCAGATGAGAGAAAAGTGTTTATTTTGGCTTACAGTCTAGAGGGGAAGTTTCAGCATAGCAGGGGAAGGATGGCAGAACAGTGAGTGGGCATCACATCATGCTATGGCAGCTGACAGAGAGCAGCAAGAGTGAGTGAGCTCTTACAAGAGGTAGCTCCTGAGCTAAAACCCAATTAGAGTTTTATTTATTATATCCAAAGTCATCTCAACTAAAACCCAGCATTAGAAGTGAAAGAGATAGCATATTGTATATTAATAGAGGGGAAAAGCAGCAATGTTTTCCCATCAGTCGTGAGGAATGGACCCATTGGCTTCTGTAGAACACACAGCTCCTAAGCCCAAGTGGGTAATGAGATGCTGCTGCAGCCCACCTCAGGCTGAGAAGCCTTTGTGTGACCTGAGAGAATTGGTAATCCCTGGGGATTTGGGTAGGTCTAATTCCAGTTTAATTCCAAATTAAATAAATTTACAGGAGAGCACATTTCAGCATGAGTATTAGTATTCTCTCTCCAACTTCCAGAAACTGACAGTACCAGTATTGAACTTTTAGTCTGTGAAGAACAGCTTGCAGAAGAAAATGTAAAGTGAGGATGTATTTAAGGACTTGTCTTTAAAAAGCATATACCCATCTATATTTAAGATACTTGTCCCTTGTCATTTTCATAAAATATGTCTTATGATTATTTTAGTGAGCCTCCTGCTCTGAATCTTATTTGCATAAATTTGTTAATAGGAGCAACATAAAATCACAGATTAATGGCATCACCAAGAGTTCTATTTTGCTTAATGTACATAGATTGAAAATTGTGCCTGTTGACCTGAGGCTCCAGATAGGAGTGAGAGTTGGCACCAGCGGGGTCTGGGACTGTGGAGCTGTTAGAACTCTCCTTCTAGTCGAGAGAGGGACAGGGATCCTAGTTAGGTGGCAGAATTCAGAATCTGATGTTGACTGAAATGACAGCCCTTCAGGGCAAAATGGAAAGCCATGGTCAGAAGATAACACAGCTAAAGTAGTAAGGCGGGGCCTCCTTCAGAGGCTGGCTCTCACAGGAGCAGAGGAACTAGATTCTCGTTCAGACAGTATAATGGAAGTTCCCCAACCTCCACCCCATAGGCCCACCAGAAAAAGTCTGACAGGCTCAGCCCCTGATGCAGAGAGCTACGGAATAACTCGGATGCATGTGGACAGTGTGGACTGTGAGGAGTGGGGTGTGTGGATATTAGATTGGACCCAAAATGTTGTGGAATTTGTCATTCTCAGTAGAACCAGCTCTTCTGTGTCCTTTCAGAATGAATTCTCATTACCACCCCCACCATACTTAACATCATCATCCATCCATACACAGAAAAACAACAACTATTTTCATTGGGCCATACAAAGGCTCTTCTTGAACAAGCAGAAATATAACAAGGATTTGGGGTTCTCTCCTTTGTGCCTTCTTTAAGGCTGTGTATGGAGGGTCACTGCTGCTGGCTCTTGGCACCTTATTGGCAGCTAGAGTTAGGAGAAGCAGTTAGTTTTCTTGGGACCACAAACGGGGAAGTTGTTAGAACAAGTTTCCTTGCACTACCTGCTATAATTTCTGCAATAATTCAAAGTACCGTGTCAATCCAAGGAGGAAAACAATGTGAACCAGTGATTGGATTTGGGATAATTCCCTCTGACATAAAATTTAAGAATTCTCAAGGAT
This sequence comes from Zapus hudsonius, assembly GCA_004024765.1. Lineage (NCBI taxonomy): Eukaryota > Metazoa > Chordata > Mammalia > Rodentia > Dipodidae > Zapus > Zapus hudsonius. The sequence goes on along the minus strand of PVHP010000418.1, from coordinate 14,427 downwards.
ATTTTGGTATGATATTCACTAACAAAAGAGAAAACAGCATTGCCAAGGAAGAAATAGCAAAGGATTATTTTAAACTGGGGGAAAAAAAACCCCTGTATAACATTCTTTCTTGGAGCAGGTACAGAAATCATGTTCTAATTTACATACTTAAATGGAAGAAAATCCTCTTGTCAATGTAGTAAGGGGAAATTGCTATTTTTAGCCCTTTCATTTACTGATGTGTGACACTAATGATATGTTTTCTGGCTGACGAATATCTGTTTTCATAACATAAATGTTAACAAAATATGAACATAAAATATTGGCTCTTTTATACCTTTGTAGATGTTTGAGTAATTTATGATAGAGGCACATAGTACATGTCTTTGTACAGTAAGGTACAGGTTGGCAAGGAAATTAACTATGAAGCAGACATTTCCTCTCATCCAAAGGAACACAGGTCTTAACTTTGCTTTGCAATAACCACCTATGAATATTCATCACTTAGAAAGAATCCTCCATTCAGATAATTGTCTCAAAGCACAAACATATGGAAAAGGTAGTACAATGTTTCTATGTGGAAATATCCTTCCAGATTTCTTGAGAAATCTGTTTAGTTTTTTTGAAATCTAAGTTCAGAAAATAAACAAGGAAAATTGTGAGAGAATAGGAAGGAGTGGTGTAATTTCCTTGTTGGACTTATCACTAAATGTAGACATAAATTGGCCTAAAGAATTCACTGACAGAAAAAGTGACTACCGTGTGCTCAGCCCTAAGCATGACATCTAAGCCACACCCAAGGCTCAGGAACTTTGTAGAATTGGGTATGGAAAGAATGTAAGAGCAGAAGAATGGGAAGTGGGGCTGTGGAGTGCTGTCTCCCAGACAGAACGTGTGTGATGCCCTCATGTCTCACAGCACATGTGGTTTCTTTCCCACACAAGAGGAACGTCAGTCTTCTATCACAGATGAGGAAGAGGCTCCCACACTAAACTGTGGCAAGTCGTGATTGCTGAGGGGAAGTTATGTCCTTCTAGTAAGTAACCTCTCCCCCTTGACCATACCAGCAACCCTACAATAACTCAGTGGTCAATAGAATCAAACTAATGAAGGCAATGCAGGAAAGAGGGATGGGGCTCTGATGGACAGAAGAAGCATTTTAGCAGGAGGGAGAGGAGGAGACAGTGATAGTCCAGGAAAGAAATACTGAAAGTAAAAGAGGCCCCTTAAGCTCATAGCTTCAACTCGTGCTTCTGTATAGCGCTGTTCACCTTGCTAAGGGATATGATTCTTATTTACTTAATTGTACCTCAGTGATTTCTGGTGCTTCCTAGTCTTTGAACACTGAGTTTTAGGTAATGGCTTTTTTGACAGAAGAAATGCACAAGAATTGTTGTGGAATAGTGTAACATTAAATCAGAAACCGATTGACAGTCTGAATTAACTGGGGAAAATCATTTCCACTGGAAAAGCCAAAATCAGGGCAAGCAGACAAAAAATACTTAAATCTTTTTTAAAAAACAGGAGTCTTGTAGGGCTGGAGAGATGGTTCATCAGTTAAAGACATTTGCTAGTAAAGTCTGATGGCCTGGGTTGATTCCTTAGTACCCACGTACAGCCAGGTTCACAAAGTGGTGATGCAGCTGGAGTTCGTTTGCAGTGGAAGAGGTGTGCCCATTTCCTCTTCTCTCTCTCTCTCTCCTTCTCTTTCTTCTTGCAAATAAATAAAAAAAATATTTTTTTAAAAAAGATAGATGTAAAAAAAAAAAACAGAAACAATGTTCTGCCATGTCATAAAACAAGGTCAAAAGTATCAGATAAAACAATTAGTGTTTTAATATTTTATTAAGAGTAACTTTAGATATTAAGTGTACTTAGAATAATTTTTCAATTTTAAATGATTTTCACTAATGTTTGTTTTATGCTAATATTCTTTTTTTAAAAATATTTTGGTGTGTGTGTACATAGTTTGTGCCTCACTTGCATGAATGCAGAGGCCAGAGAAGGATGTTGAGTGTCCTCTTTTGAGTTTCTGCCTGATTTCTCCCACTGAACCTGGATAGCCCTGTTTGGGGGTTAGGTGGTCTGACCAGGGAGCCTTGGTGGTTCTTCTGCCTCCATTTTCCTCAGCTTTGAGGTCACAGGCATGTGTGTCCATCCTGGCTTTTCTCATTGGTGCTGGGGATTGAACTCATATCCTTAGGCTTACATAACAAGCACTCTTACCCTCTGAGCCATCTTCCCACCCGCCTATTTAGGGCTTCTACTAATAGGTATCTACATTAAACAGAGACATCTTACAGATTGTTTAAAAACATAAAATTAATTTAATCATTGGTTCATGATAATGAAGTGCTAATGTTTTATATAATTTAAAGGAAATGCTCAGAACTTTCAGTTGAGAAAACTATTCCCTTATTATTATTATGGCCGTGAATTTACTACTATTGCTACTTCTATCACCACTGCCACTTTATCAGTAGCTAGCTAATGGATAGGTTTCCATATGGCTTACTCACATAACTTTGATTAGCCCTCCTCCCACCTCTTCTCCTTCATCCCCTCCCCTGACCCCACTTAGACCATTTCCCTCCAAGTATTTTGCTGGAGGAGGTATGCTGCTGGCTATAGCCTGAGGTGTGTGATAGTCCAGTTCCCCTCCCAGTAGTAGCTCAGCCCATTCTTGTTGCTATCTGTCTCCCAGCTGCTGTGGCAAGACATAGTGCCCAGCTTCTGTTCATATAACATATCTAATGACTAACAATAAATATTTTTAAACTTTTTTCTTTAGCTTACAATGCATTAAATTTCATCTGCTATTTTCCTTTTGTTTGTTTGTTTTGTTTTTCTTCCTCCTTTCCCCGTTCCTCCTGTCTGCTTTCTTAAAGCATGTCTCCTTTTGTCCTTTGCCCCCTTCTCACCTTGCTTTGCTCCCCTCTCAGGGCTTTCAGCCTCCCTTATTTACATACATTATTTCAGGTATTTGTTAGAGTCTCAGAAGGTTGTAAAACCTATTACAATATCTTGTATGAGGTGTTATGAATATGACAGTTAACAAAGCAAAGCCAAAATGATGCCTGTCTTAAAGAAAGGAGTTTAGACTCAGAACGTAGGAGGAAGTGTGAACAACACATAAGATGAAGAGTGTGTTGGGCAACGTCAATGCTGAGGAGGACAAGTAAAGGTGTGTGGCAGTGTTTCAGAGGCAGTGGCGAAAATTCCAGCCAGGCTTCTCTTTGTGCGACCAGGAGAGTACTAAAGGGAAGCAGCGTGCAAAGACCTCGAGCGTAAATGTGCAGAAGGGTTGAATGATGCAGAGAGATCAGAACCACAGAATGGAGAGGATTTCAAGGCCTACTCAGGGTTTGGGCTTTTACTCTAAATGAAATGGAAAGCCAATGGAGAACTCCAATTACAGGAGGCAAAATCTCTGCGCCTGACTTTTTCTCAGGATCACTTGATCCACTACAGAAAGTGGGGTGAAAGGTCAACTGGAATGATCTAGGTGAAAGGTCATTGAGGGTTGAGGGATGTGACAATAAAAGGCCAAATTCTAGTTACCATAGGAAGGCAGAGGCTAGGGGTGTTTTGACTGATACAATACAAAGCATGTGAGAATGAGAGGGGTCAAATCTAATTTAAAGGGTTTTTTTGTTGTCTTTTCGAGGTAGGGTCTCATTCTAGCCCAGGCTGACCTGGAATTCACTACATAGTATCAGGGTGGCCTTGAACTCACAGTGACCCTCCTCCCTCTGCCTCCCGAGTGCTGGGATTAAGGGCCTGAGTCACCACACCTGGCTTAATTTAAAGTTTTTAACTTGTTCAAACCAAGTTCAAGGTGCCTAACAGACATATAAGGGAAACCATAAGGAGATATTACTATGCGTGCAGAGTTTGTTGTGGTGACTTTTCTGAGCTAGAAGCACATATTTAAGTTTTCAGTTGTATTTGCTCTAACAAAGTGCCACAGACTAGGTGGATTAAGTAATAGCAATGCATTTTACCATGACTCTGGAGACTGGAAATGAAATGTCCACAAGAGTTGGTTTCTTCTCTCTTGGGCTTGCAGAGGCTCTTCACTTACCTTTACACAGGAGGTGTCCTCATGACTTCTTTCAAAATTTGCCATATCTGTAAAGTCCTGTCTTGAAAATACAATCATGTTTGGAGGAACTTTGGGTTAGGTGCACAGCATGGGAATGTCGGGAGACAGGATGTCATATTTAGCACACAATCCTGAAAGGCAGCCCTGAGGATGGGTTAGATAGAACATAGTAAAAGGACAAGGAAGAGTCTTGAGACACTGCAACGTTTAGCGACTGCAGAGATGAAAGGAAACCAGCAAACATTTTGCAAGGGAGAGGTTAGAGATGCAGGAGGAGCGCCAAGAGGCTTCCTAGATGGCCCATGGGAAAGGCTTCAAGGGGGGCAATCTGAGCGCCTGTCAGTGGCTGATGAGAGGCGACTAAGTCCCACAGAAACTCGCTGGAGTAGCAATAACAAACAGTGATGTGGAGCATCAACAATGATGCTGAAGCCCGGTGTTCACTATATGCTAGGCCACAGCTACCTCTCCTTCTCCTTACTCTGTTCTGCAGTTTTAGAACGATAGTTCACTGAGACAAAAGAACCCAACTGTCAGGACTGCGACCGAACATGGAGCTCCCTGCAAAGTGGAAATGGAAGGCCTTTTGCTTAAAACTATTAAGAATTTCAACATGGTGATAGCAGAGACATAGACTAAGGGGAGGGCTCTTAAGAAGGTGGCACTTGAGCACAGTTCATGCATCCACAGTGCTGGCCCATCCGAGCCCACGGTCTTCGGAGCCAAGACTTTCTGACTTCAGTCTAATCGCCGCTTATTTAAATGACTGCTCAGTGGAAATGTGGGTGCTCCATACTTTCCCAACCCTATCACTAGCAGAGCCTCAGGAAGAGTCTATTATTCACATGTCCCCCCAAACTCTCAAACCTTTTCTGACCGAATCTCCACACTGCTCGGTTGTGTGAGCGAGTGAGGGTGTTCAGGAAGCTGGGAAGGTTGCTTAATAGAAATCATTCATTTGAGAATGAATTGAGAACTCCTTGGCTCCCAGACGAGACCATGAAATCTATGCATCTAGGCATGGAACAGGAATGTGACACTCTTGGGGTACATCTACATCTGAGAGGTATTTGAGGTGATACTGTCTGCTATCGGTATTAATTTTGAGCTTTTTGAAGTGTTTATTGCTGGTGTGTCTTTAGGGCTTCAAATAAAGATGATTCTTGGGAGAGCTTTGGTTGACTGATACAACTTGGCTTTAGGAACACGGAGTCACTGCCTGACACCTGCAGTTCTTTGGCCTCACATTCACAAGATATCGTTTTTTCTTTTTCTTTCTTTCTATGGGCTGGGGTAAGTCCTCACATCAAGCACCTCTGTGCCGTTGTTCCAGCATTTTAAATTAGTTTCACCACAGCCATCAGCTTTGTGATTATCTCTGCTTCTTAAACACCTGGTCTGACTTCAGGAATTATTTGCCATCTGGTCAAATACTAGGTAATTATAACAACTTAATGGCAGCATAAAATACGGTTTGCTAGGAGACTTGATAGTCTTTTTGAAGAGTTAGCTAGCATTAAATTAAGCTTTGCCATTAACTTCATAAATGTGCTCCCGTTATACTTTCAACACATTACTTTTAAGTATCCCCTTGGGAGATTTCTTTGGCTTCACTGTCTCCAGGCACCACGCTGGGGAGAGGGGTGAGGATCTTCTCACATCCGTGCAGCCCTCATGTCTCAGGAGTTCCCAACATGCATTAAAGCACGACACAGCTTCAGTGTGCAAGCATAAACTCCAGCCTCCACCGCCTCGTCCATCCATTAGAGCATCTGTTGGGCCCCTTCGGGGTGAGACATGCTGCAGGATTGGCGTTGCCTGGGTTTTGCTATGAAGAGCAAGAGGATGCTTGGGAAGAAGGATGCATTTTAACACCAGAGTAATTTTGTGACTGGAAGCTGTTTGGTGGTCTTTAAGGAAAAGGCCATGTGCTTTGGAGTTCATTCCCTGGAGCCACCCTGGCCTGGACCTGGACCTGCCATCTCCCAGCTCTGCACTCCTCTGCAGGATAATATTTCTTTCTATCTTCTCAACACAGCATGGATGATGAAATAACTACTTGGTAGGGCAATGGTACGGAATCTTAGGCAGGACTTATTAAAAGCTCAGAAGAATGCCTGGTGCATAAGCGCTGTGAATTACTAAATAAACATGACTATGGAGAACCTTTCATACATAAAAGATAAAAATCAGTAGCTGTTCTTGTTAAGACTTGGATTAGATCACACAGCATATGGTTTTGGAAGGATAAGAAAGGTTCTAGAACAATAAAGATGTGCATTTCATGTGTTCCCAGATAGGCCAGCATTCTGATGTCAGCCTTTCCTTCAAACTCACACGGGTCACCAATAATTTCATCCCATTCCTAACATCTGAATTGTTGCTTGCCATCACGCGCCTTGACAACTGCATTTGCAAATTTTCTCATTTGGGAAAGACTAATCGGGCAAGAGAGTAGGCACCCTTGACAAGGTAGAAAGAACATGGGCACAGCAAATGCCCCAGCTAGCTGTAAGTGGTACAGTCAGCCTAAGACAGGCTGCCATGGGGAAAGAGAAGTCTTGCTGGCTCTCTGAATAGGGATTTCAGGAGAGCTGTTGGGAAGCAGCCACACTGGAGTGAAGAACAGAGACCCTGAGTAGGAACTTGTGATAAGTGTTTTGAAAACTGAGGGGAGGCTAGGAACTGGAGTGCTTGGGGAGGAGAGAGCCACACAGAGGAAGCCACCCTGCTGGGGCTGGGGCCCATCAATGCATCACTTCATTCCCTACAGTGCCTCTACCAAAGGCTGTTATGGTAGGATATTCTTTCCAGTATTTTGAAATGTAAATTGGCATCTGACGTAATCCACAGAGATAATGTGCCATGGAAAGCCGGCATGATTGTTCCAGAAAGTTTTTGACCCTTCCTTGTCCAGCATTTTGGCCTTCTTGTTTTCTCCCCCTTTCCCAATTTCCTGCTTATGATTGGACCCACCTTTTGTCTCCTGGCTTTCTATTAGTTGTCCTTCAGTGATGCTTAAATTGGCTGCTTTCCTATGCAAAATCGTTTATACTCTCCTTTCTACTCCTAGAGTAGGTTTTGGTGCTTCTTTGTATGTCTAAAGTTTACATCCTTTGCTAGATAGAATTGATCACTCTTAGTCATGTAAAATGCTAACTTGCTTCAAAATTATAATTTATTATTTTTATAAACTTCTAAGACCTCATTCTTCTAATACTTCTTTTATAAGCAAATTAGGAAAATATATTTCACCATTCTTTAGAAAAGACATACAAGGGGCATGATTTTTGTTTTCTTTTTCATGAAATTTTTATTTAGAGCCAGATATATGAGTCGCCCCAGAAAGAATTTTATCTGTAGGAAAATTAAATAAATATAATTTTATTGTAAAACTTTGCCACAATAAGTAATTATAAAGGTTATGCTCTTCTGTGGAATGTACTTCTGGAAGAAAGTAGGAAGAAATCTTTTCCAAGAAAGGTTCACAGTGAAAGAACTCCAGCAGACTGCCGATAGGTGACCCGGGGCCAGGAGACACCCAACCACACTGTTGGGCATTTCAGTTGGAAAAAGAAGTGGAGGGCATTGACCCAGGTGAGCTGTGTGAAATGCCCTGTTCAACTTGGAACCAGTTGCGTCCTCATCCCAGTGTCCCCCAAATAAGGCCAGTGCTGTGCCCAAAATACTTTTCTCAGTTCTCTGTGACAGAACTCCTAGCTTCAGCTTTCATCTGGGGAAATGCCACCAAAGCCTGGCTCCACAAACAACTGCCTCTCAGCCAGCTTCCTGATGTGCAGGACAGTTGTGATCCCTGACCACTGTCCTTGAACTCATCTTCCTATTATCCTCAAGAAGCTGACAGACCAGCCCTTTGCTTCTTCACCATCCCATATCAATTACTGACATTTCCTATCAGAGGCTGGATGCCAAGAACCCTTGTGAAAACATAATTATTTATCTATTATGTGGAAACCAATGGTCTGTTATTTTAGGAAGCCATAAGCCCCCAAAGTGTATTTTAAACAAGGAATACTGACAAGCTTGTATGTACTTTCTGAGAAGGCTGTGGGTCCTCAGGATGAGTGACACCCATTCCCTAGCTGGACCAATTTTTTATGAAGTACATCAAGGACACTTGGCTGTCTGTGTTTAGAGACTTGAAATTTACTTAGCATTAAGAGGAGAAATTCCTAGTGAGGACTATCAACTTCTGACCCACTTTTATCATAAGGACCATTCTAAACATGCTAGAACTATGGATCAAAATGTCAATCAGCCCAGTGTTTTAAATGACACTGGCTAAAATAACTGACCTATAATTAACAGAGGAGAAAGCTAGGATTCATCAGTCAACTTGACACAGCTGGACATGATTGGTGTGTTTGTTGTAAGTCCTAAGCCAGGTCTGGTCTGTAATATAGAAAGCAGCGTGTGTAATGGGCCTTGACCACATGAAACAGTGCTAAGGGGCACATGAGGTGAAGTTCAGCTGCCAATCAGCCATGTAACTGAAACCCAGAACGAGTGATGAAGGCTGTGCAGATTTCCTGCTGAGAGGCAGTGTGTGCAAATTCCATTCTATCATCAAGTTGCTATACAATGGACTCCTCTGCTTATCTTACCCACTTGAAAACTGTGTATAGCATTCATACAGAACCCTCTGACTGCTCTATTTAAAGAAAAATGCATGCAGTATTTACTAAATTTTTGCATTAGCAAGAGCTTTCAATGTTAGTTTTATTATACAAGTATTTCATGATCTTTTTGACATTCTTCCATTTTGATAAGCTAAACTCAGGATTAGTATGTGCCTGACAGGCTGGAAGAGAATTCCTAATAAAGAGAACTAAGGGTAGTATTTAATAAAGTACTTCTGTCAAAAGACATTAGGACTTTTTAATGCAAACACAGTCACAAAAGGATTATTTTCAAACATCACCTGACAGATGCATTTGCTAATAAAGGCTCCTTGGTGGCCATGAAGTTTCTGTGTGAGATGTAAACACAGGATTTTCTTCAAACAGTTACCAGACATCATATTTTCTATTCAGTCTCCTTATCAAGTGTTAGAAGTGGAGCCACTTGGCAGGTTTTATAATAGTCACTATCAACAAACTTTTATGTTCCATCATTTCCCAAAGCAAACCAAAATTCAAAGCTACCCTAATTAAGAGGCAGTAACACTGCCCATTTACCCAAGCATCTGGCCATCCCCAGGCCACAGAAAATGTGAGGGCACCTGGCTTCCAGCAGGACAGGGCCTGTCACTCTTGGTTGTACGTCTGTTAGAGTAGCTGGTATGAACACCCTAAATTTAAAGTATTCAGTGATAGCCACGTTGTATCTTTGAGATATACATATATATATATATACATATATATATATGTATATATATGTATATATATATTGCTCATGCTGAGGATAACATGATCTTCTGACAAAAGTTCACACAGATGACTTTTGAAAAAGTTCCTGTGCTGGAGGGCGGAGCACGATAGCGGACAAGTAGCAGCCTTGCCAGGACTCTCTCCGTAAAGATCAAACCTGGTGATCTTTCCACTGGAAGAGACGATCTTTACCAGCTATAACTCAGACAAAGGCCTAATCTCCAGATCTTACAGAGAACTCAAAAAAATACATAATAAAATCTCAAACAGCCTCCTCACAAAATGGGGCACTGATCTCAACAGAGAATTCACAGAGGAGGAAACACAAATGGCCTTGTCCCATCTAAGAATGTGCTCAGCATTTGCATCAGGGAAATGCAAATCAAAACCACAATGAGGTACCACCTTACTCCTGTCAGAATGGCAATCATAAAGAAAACCAACAACAATCGTTGCTGGCGAGGATGCGGGGGAAAAAGGAACCCTCATTCACTGCTGGTGGGATTGCAAACTTGTTCAACTGCTATGGAAAGCAGTGTGGAGACTCCTAGACAGAATGGACATAGAACTACCAATGGACCCAGCTATCCCTCTACTAGGCATCTACCTGCAAGTTGTCACATCTTGATGCAGAAACTTTTGTACAACTATATTTATAGCAGCTCAATTCATAATAGCCAAGAATTGGAATCAACCCAAATTCCCATCCATGGAGGAATGGACAGCGAAACTGTGGTATACTTACATAATGGAATTCTACTCAGCTGAAAGGAAAAATGACATATCAAAATTTAAGAAAAAATGGTCTGACTTTGAGCAGATCTTACTAAGTGAACACTCAAAAGAACAGAGAATCAAATGCCACATATTCTCCCTCATAGGCAGTCCTTAACCAGGCTAAACGTCAACTCTACGCAGACTATTAGAAAGTGAGAGGTTATGAATGAGGGGTAAGAGATGGGGGGAGGGGAACGGCTTAAGCATGAGGCTAAGCCAAATTAGGTTCAAAAACATAAAATCCTCATGAGCATACTGTAACCTATTGAACACTTGTGGTCGTTGACTAGCAAGAGGGGCCATAAGTAGTAGGGGAGAGAGTCTAAGCCTGTGAATAATTGATCAGTCTGACAACCCCTGGTCCCAGTCACCGGTTCCTTCCCTCACTGAGCTATTGACCAAAGTGACCCATGAGGTTCCAAAAACAAGACAGAATTCTGTCAAAGCCCTTCAATGCACTCCCCAGGCCTGAGGCAAAACCCTGTTGCTAAAGAAACCACAGAATGTCATCGATCAGCATCGAGAGACCCTTCAAGGTCTGGAATAGTAACCAGCCCCCAGGTGGTAATTAGTGTATTGCTGGAAGGCACTGCACAAGCTGCCAGGGGAAGCTGATCAATGACAGCTGGAGTAAAGAGAGACCACTGGCATGAAACTCACTCTGTAACCATGAATAGGCTGACCATACCTCCTACTGGGAGAGAACAGCGAACCAAGAAAGGAGCACTCCTGCAATGGAGGAGCCTGGTCCTGGGGGAGACAATCAACAGCTTTTAAATTCAGCCAAATATTCCACTTAGGGAGGGGGAGCCCTTGACTGGAACTGGGGATTCAGGGCAATATGCACCAGATCCCATACTCTTGGGATCCCAAGAAAAGACTCACTATGGGAGCGATTGATGGGAAGGCTACTAAAAATAGAATCTAGGTAATCCAGAATTGTATATATTTGTTAACCTAGACTGATCTCACTCTCCGATGGAGATTGTGTTTGTATTTTTCAGGATGCAGCGAGAGAGCTGTGGCCCATCTAATCCTACCATCTGACCGTAGGCAGATAGCTGAGATCCTGGCAAGAGATGAGCCACCACAGCCATATCGTGGAGGATCCATATGGAACCCCACAGAGAATGACGGGATGAACAAGGGACCCACAGCCACAGCCATTCAATCAACACAGGATAAGCCAGGGTGACAGAAACCAATGATTTTCGATACAAAGACCCCTAAGCTCACAACATTAAAGCATCCTTAATACTCACCCACCATGACTCAGGGAACTGAGTGGAAGAGGGGGCGGAAAGATTGTGAGAGCCGTGGTGGGGGAGACTATCCAGAGGCATGGCACCCCTCAGTAACAACACACTTGGGCCAGAAGAACCAGGCTGAGTACTAGGCTATCCATGGTCCCCTGCTATAAGGACTGATCCAGATGACCCATGGAGGAAGATATCCAGCTGATTAGGGATGGGGAGGGGGGGCATTGGGGAATTGGAGATAACAACTCATTGTTTGCCCACTAAATAATGTAACTCTTTATGGACAATAAATATATATTAAAAAAAGGAAAGGTTCCTGTGCTGCATATCATTGTGATGCTGGTTTTTTTGTTTGTTTTTGTTTATTTTTTCGAATTAAACTAATGTCTGTCTTCCTTGGCCTGCTGTTTGGCCCACAGAAAATAGCACTAGACAAAGGCTCAGTCACTGTGTACTTGGAGCCTAGAGATGAAGGATGACATCAGGGGATTGATCTGATCCTCTACTTTGAAAGTTATGCAGTGGTCAATCTGTACTGATGCTAGATGTGAAGCATGTTAACAGACAGGCTCTTCCTTTGCATTTGTCTTCCAATACTTTTCACTAAGATCGAGTCTTGACCATCAAACACAATGTAACTAGTAGAACACAGAAACACAAATATGAAGATAATGTGTTTATAGGCAATGAGGGCTGTGTGAAGGTCTTGATCTTGGTTTAGGTGATAGGCATAGTAGTTAACATGGAGCGTCAAAAGGGTTAAGTCATATTTTTGGTATTTTAAGTTATGCAACTAACAACTTTCTTAATCTCTCTCTCTCTCTCTCTCTCTCTCTCTCTCTCTCTCTCTCTCTCTCTCTCTCTCTCTCTGTATTCCTATTCAGAGAACAAGGACAATAATAGTGTTTTCCTTTCATGGTGCTTATGATCTTTGGATGAGGTATGATGCATAAGTACATCTTTGACCCAGTAAGTATTCTATAAATGTTGGCCTTAATTCTTTTACATATATTTATCTCTGTTTTATCATAGCACCAACTGAGAGAATAACTACAGTAGACAAAATGTGTTTCCACCGTGAAATATAGGCCATTCATAATTAGCTCTTGAATACATGGTATCAACATTTGGAGGCCCACTCAACACAGATCAGAGATTGGCTTCTCTTGACTTATAAATAGCAATGCTGTGAAACAGAGCAGGATGGATATTTGCTGGTGATAATGATAATAATTAAAATCACAGGCTGTGTGCTAACTAGTTAAAGGTGCTCAAATCTGGGATAGGGAAAGTGTGGAGATTCCTTCTTTGAAGGACAAAGGAAAGAAAATTCAGTGGAAGTCTTCACATGACAACTTCCATTTCCCAAGATTACTGCTTTTTCATTCCCACCCACACCTCTCTTCCTCACCTGCCTTGCTACCTGCCACTTTCATTGGAATTTTTGATGACAAAAATATATTAGGAGTCATAAAATACAGCAATTATTAACTCAAGTTTTTGCATATAAAAGATATAAGTTCAAGACATAAACATGCCACTTAATGTTGTATTCTTTGGCTTAGACTTCAGACAATGTATAAGTACTTTTTTTGTTACTATGTCTGGAGATCTGACAAGTGTAGCTTAGAAAGGAAGGATTTATTTTGGTTTATTGTTTGCCGAGATGTAGCCCTTCATGCAGGGATGGCGTGGTGGCAGAGGCAGGGTCACAGAAGATAGATGATCACTGATCTCAGCATGCTCTCTTCTTTTTTCAAGTCTTGAGCCCCCACCTCTGGAATCGTGCTGCCCACACGCAGGGTGAGTTTTCCTGCTCCAAGTAACCTATCTACAAACTCTCACTGACATGTCCAGATGTTTGTTTCCATGGTGATTCTAAGTACTGTTGACTTAATAATCAGCATTAACCATCACAGCCACCCCTTAACAACTTGTCACTAAAATGTCACTTCTAAATCATAGCTTTCCTTCCCTTGTCCTGAGAGAGTCATGGAACTCTCATAACGTAAAATTTATCCAGCTCAACTTCAACAATCTACTAGTCTTTAACAGTCCCAGCACTACTCAAAGTCCAAAGTCTCTTCTGAGACTCAAGGCAGTCTCAACTCTGAGTCCTTGTAAAACAAATAAATAAATAAATAAATAAATAAATAAATAAATAAATAAATAAATAAATAAATACAAAACTCAAAGCAAGTTACATACTTCTAATATACAGTGGCACAGAGCAAACATTTTTATTCTAACAGAGAAAAGTGAAGGCTCAGCAAGGAAAGATGGGACCAAAGCAAGATCGAAACCAAACAGGTCAAATGCCAAATCTTGCCACTCCAGGTCTGGCACCTGAGACTTGGGATGGACTCACCCAGGCTCCAGAAGGCTTGGGCAGTCCCTCCCTCCAGCTTTGCTGCCTGTAGCACACATGGCCGCTCTCTTTGGCCAGCTCTGCTCCATGTCCTCAGCTTTCCAAGGTAGATGTGCCATGAGGTCCTCCATTGTAACTTAAATGTCACCTTCCTCTCATGATTTCCTCCTAGGGCCTCGAACATTGGCACACATTGTTTGGCCTCTGGGGTTCCCTGGAACCTTGTCGTAAGACTCCATGACCTCAATCTTGCATCATTCATGCTTGCAAGATCAGTGCCATATTGATGAGCTTGCTCAGTTTTGCTGTTAGCTTGGGATATGGCTAGGGCCCCTCAGAACATCCTTTCATTGGTCTTGGTGCGATAACCCTTGGGAAACACTCTCCAAAGTAGTTGTTTTTGAGTACAGAACCTCTTCAGTGACATTATGAGAGTAGGCCCTCTCCTTTCATCAGTGCATCTGGATATGGAAGCTTGGGTGTGTTTCTGAGAGAACATGCTCAATGTTAGGTAAGGGCACATTTCTACATGTCCTGTGGGGCCAGTGT